>JASAND010029503.1:0-17869 GCA_030248195.1 Trissonchulus latispiculum | reverse complement strand
ACATATTTATCTATCTTACTTATGTTAGATTTATCGATATTTGTACTTTCATAGTGAAGGAAGTAATGACAATATGATAAAATAGATAAATAATAATAATAATAATAATGATAAATAATAATAATAATAATAATAATAATAAAATTTTGTATTTTCAGTTTCTGGGGAAAATTTGCTCAACAGGAAGGGAAATCCAAAACAGGATTTGTCAACGACTATCAAACATTGGTCAAGTATCTGTTAGATCTGCGTCAGTGATGCCATGGTTGTCGGTCCAAATTTGATGTTGATTACCTACAAATCAAAAGATCATCATAGTATTCCCGCCTCATTTAATAATGTGGTTATTGCAGCTTTTACTACGGCTTATGCAAGATTAAAACTTTACAGTTACTTGCAACAATTAAATCGCAGAGTTTTGTACTATGATACAGATAGTGTCATATTCATTTCACGTCCGAATGATAAGGACCCTCCTGAAGGAGACTTTCTTGGTGATCTTAAAGACGAGCTAACTGACACCTATGGTCCTGGATCCTTTGCCACTGAATTTTGGTCAACAGGGCCAAAAAGTTACGGATATAAAATTCATACTGGGGATGGATCGACAAAGTATAGTTATAAGGTCAAAGGAAATCGTCTTAATGTTTTAAATCAATCCAAGCTCTCTCCAGAGTCAATGATTGAGATGCTTCTGGAAAATCCTGCCTCAAAAGTTTCTGTGGACAACTTCTCAATAAGACGAAATAAGAACACTGGTGAATTATACAATCTCTATGGTGAAAAAATTTTTAAATAACGTTTGATAAACGACTTATTCTTTCTGATCTTAGCACTGTTCCTATTGGTTATATTGATGATTCTCTGTCGTTTTGTAAATGGAATAAGTAATTTATCTGATTTTGTAGTTTAAGTGATTTTGTAACATGTTGTAATTACTTATCTTAGGCATGTATCTATTGATTATGTTGATGTGTGAAATTAAAAAGATGACTGCTAATGATCTGTAGGGCAAATATAAGGATTTTTTGCAAATTAATTAACAGAAGAACGACAGTAAAATAGTAATAACAGTAAAGGCGACACAAATAAAAGTCATAAACATGTACGAAACAAATCAAACTATCATGATAATTTCCAAATTCTAATATAAAGTAGCTAGTTAACCTATTGGTAGAAATTAGTAGCACCGAGTATCGGAACAACTTGAGGTTTGTAACCAAACGCGCAGCTATTACTACTTGGTAATATGACTATCTTGCTAAATTCCAGTAAGATTACTATCTTACCAACAATTTGGCACGATAGTAATCTTGCTAAATTTCGTGGCAAGATAACTATCTTGCCAAAGTCTTAGCAAGATAACTATCTTGCCAATTTTACTATCTTGCTACCACATATATATTTTCAGAAGCAAATCGGTTTTCCTGGATTTAAATGCACGAAAAATTAGTGCTGATATATTCCTAGATATATTTAGACAGTGTTTACTGAATTTTAGATTATATGAAATACAAACACCCAGATCTTTGGTTTCCTTAACAAATTCAGCTTCAGTGTTGCCAAGCCCATAATTTCCCTCTATTAATGCACCATTATTACAAACAAGAACACAACATTTATTTATAGCAATAGAACGCTGCCATTTAAGGTGGTGATTCCTTTTGGGCACATATTGTTGTTTGGCTGTGTAAATCAAGATGAAATTTGACGAAACTTTCTGAAATACGTTCTGTTAACGGTCTGACACGACCCTCAGCGCAATCCCGATTCAAAAATTCTAGATTTCAGGTCAGGGCGGTCTCTCCCAATTTCTGCATGTTTGGCATCAGCTATACAGTTATGACTATATTCATTCGAAAGATCTCGTTGAGGTTCATAGTTTTGTTTTAAAGCAACGCTTTAGCTTTTTTCTACCGTGAGATATAGTTGATTTTGTTGTGTTGGCGTCGAAAACTTGTCATTTTTGCATAAATCAAATAATGCATCATTTCTTGAACTATGCAAGAAGTAAAATCAAACAAGCCGCAAATTATCCGACGCATGATCGTCTTCCAACGGCTATCCCGTAGGCTGCTTTCATAAAAATTTAGTTCTTGAAAAAACACGACCAATTTTTTCCGAAGATTGTGGAGCATTCACCATGCAAGCTGGAGGGCTGTTACCTAACTTCTGTGTTCTGCACAAATATACCCAGGGGCGTTTTTTAGTTGTCCCGATTACTGCTTTCTAGCTAAAGTAATCGCTTGACAAATTTGGAAAAACTAGGCAAATACAGGTTACGCACACATTTCAGCTTATTTCTCTATAACGAAGAGCCACTTCACAATGAATAAAAAATCGTAACCAGCTATTTGATGGATGTATCGAATGATATAATCGATGTCTCGCAAAAAAATTTACTTCAGTCTGCGAAAAATCTGGAAAATTATACTTGTTCTAAAACGTGTTAAAAAATATTTTAGAAAAACAACATTAGTTTCATGGTATGCATTAAAAAGAGAAAATGTCAAGCTGCGTTTTGGTATAAAAATGGCTTCTTAACTCCAAGTAATGAATGAGTAATAATGGTGCAAACCTTATGTGACCAAATGGAATCACCACCTTAACAGACCATTCACTTAATCTGTCAAGATCCTCCTGAAGAACATTACTTAAAATTTCGTCGTTACATACAGTAGATTTCAGCATCATCAGCAAATAACGGATACATTCAGGCAGATTGTTGATATACATAAGAAACAACAACGGTCCAAGAACTGAACCCTGGGGCACTCCGCTTGATACCATGCAAGGCTGTGAATTTTGTCCATTTACTGAAACGCATTGTTCCCTACCATACAAGAAACTTTGCAGCCAACGAAGCAGGGTGCCACGGATTCCATGGCTAGATAACTTATGAATTAATTTTAGGTGTGAGACAGTTTCAAATGCTTTAGAGACGTCAATGTAAACAACATGGATATTTTGTCTGCTTGCCTTGGCTCTCAGCCATTTTCGAGTAGTATCCAATAAATTTGTAGCGGTAGAGATTTTGCTAAAAAACTGTGCTGGTGAATGGAGATTAATTTATTGGAAAGAAGGAATTTTGTTATTGCATCCTTAACAATTCGCTCAAGTGTTTTACAAACGACACTAGTTAAACTAATGGCCCTGTAATTTTCGGGATTCGAAGTTTCACCGTTTTTTATAGATAGGAATTATTTTTCCATTTAACCAATCCTTCGGTAATTTCCCAGTTTGAAAGGAGAGGGAGAGAATTTTATGAAGCGGTACTGCAACTGTTTGTGCTATCTTCTTAAGGTGGCGATTCCTTTTGGGCACAAATAGTTGGTTGGCGGCGCAAATCAGGATGCAATTTGGCGAAACTTTCCAAAATAAGTTCTTTTAGCGTCCTAACACTCTCCGCGCAATGCCGAGTCAAAAATTCTAAATTTCTGATCAGTGCGGTTTTTCCCAACTTCTGAAAGTTTAGCAGCAGCTATACAGATACGACTATATTCATTTGAAAGATCTCGTTGGCTTCACATTTTTGCTTTTAAAACAACTTTCTAACGTTTCTCTAGCGTGCGATATAGCCGATTTTCTTGTTGTGGCGTCGAAAACTTGTCATTTTTGCAGAAATCAAATAATCGATCATTTCTTGAACTACACAAGCAGTAAAATCAGATTAAGGGCGTCGATCTGAAGGACTCACAAGGGCAAATTATCCGATGGATGATCGTCTTCCAACAGCTATCCCGTAAGTTGCTATCATAAAAAAATGTAGTTTTTGCAAAAACACGACCAATTTTTTCCAAAGATTGTGGATCATTCAATATGCAAGCTAAAGAGCTGCTACTTAACAAATGAGTTCTGCACAACTATACCCAGGGAAGTTTTTTTAGTTGCCCCGATTACTGCTTTCTGCTATTACTGCTAAAGTAATCGCTTGACAAATTTGGAAAAAGTAGGCAAAATACAGGTTACGCACACATTTCAGCTTATTTCTCCATAACGAAGAGCGATTTCACAATAAATAAAAAACCGTTCTCAGCTACTTGATGGATGTATCGAATGATATAACCGATGTCTCGCGAAAACGTTTACTTCAGTGTGCAAAAAATCTGGAAAATTACACTTCTTCTAAAATGAGTTTAAAATATTTTAGAAAAGCAACATCAGTTTCATGATATGCATTAAAAGGAGAAAATGTCAAGCTGCATTTTGATATAAAAACGGCTTCTTCATCATCATCATCATATCTGGGGCCAATCGGTGAGACCATATAGCCGGGCTAAAGGCGCCCGGTACCCCGGAGGAAGTCCAACACCCCGGGAGGGTCATACCACAGGACGGCCAGGCCTTGGGAGCAGTCGGTGCAGACGGCTTCTTAACTCCATGTAATGAATGAGTAATAATGGTGCAAACTCTATGTGACCAAAGGGAATCACCACCTTAAGCTAAAAAGCGGGTATATTATCTGGATCAGAAGACAGCTTTGACGGTAATGCCTTTAGGGCATTAAGTACATCCAACTGACTAAATTCTATTTTCTCTAGTACGTGGTCACATTTGTTGTTTCAATTTAGCAGTTTCTTATCGTCCTTAAACACTGAAAGGAATTGTTCTTGCAAGATAGCGGCTTTAGAAATATCGGTAGCACACATTGCATGATTTTTGGACAAGGCGGTTATACTTCAATTTGCAGTCAGTATGGATTTAACAAATTTGTAGAAATTTCCCACATCATCAGAGTTCAGAATTTTACGCTCATTGTTTTCAACGTCAGCTATGCTGAATTTCTTTTATTATATATATTTTTTAATATATTACATTTTTATATGACAAAGTTACATTTAGTATTCCAATTGCGAATGGCAGTGTAAGAACAAATCGTTCGGAAATGAATTCTACAGGGCTTTTCATGACGTTTTTGTGTTGGATTTGTTCATTATTTTATGAAACGCACTGTGGGACTTATTAAAAGCATAATATTTGCGCAAAACTGAAGTGATTACTGCGCAATCTTTCATTTTGATTTTCTCATAAATGTTGCGACCAGACTCGCTCAAATTTTGCATGCACGTTTAATGGAAGGGTACGCAGGGGCAATGTTTTAGTTCTTGTTTAATCGTATATCGCGTAGAGATGAGGATTTTGGCTCGCGGCTCGGCTCGGCTCGCGAGCCGAGCCGAGCCGAGCCGGCAACAATTTCTCCCGAGCCGAGCCGAGCCGAGCCGGAGAATTGAAACTCCGAGCCGAGCCGAGCCGAGCCGATCCTATCGAAAAATTTTAAGTTCACTGTAATTACTTACGAATTTGTACAAACAAAATAGTCAACAAATTCAATGAAGTCTGTTTTCTGTGTTCAACTTTGTCGTCTAATTTTCCGTTTTTCCTTGTCTTTATTCATACCTTCATTCCACGCCAACTTAGTTTAAACGTTAAGCTGTGCTTGAAGTCAACTTATGTATGGTACAGTTATAAAGAAACATTTTGACTTAGTTATTTCAACGTGTCATATTTAGTATTATCAAAAATATTACAATTAAAATTTGTATTGTCTTACTACTGTGGCTTTGGGTTTTTGTAGTAATCTATTAGATAGCAGAAAAGGTTGTAAAAGTGCTGATTATATACCAGAAATATTTACTATTAATTTAGAGTTTAAAATTATTCTGCATAATTACAGTTGACTACTATTAAGGCTGCGATCGGCAGAGAGCAATTAGAGGATTTGAAATTTTCTAAAATTTAAAAAATAATGTGAAAGAATTCTGAATTTTATTGCTGAGTTCTGAAGCATTTTGCAATTTGTCAGATTATGCCTTTCCTCAAGACTGCGGAAAACAAAAAGTTTTCTCGTGATTTTTTCGGCGTTTATCGCTGATTGCTTTCCATATTGTATACATAATAAATTTTAAGCAAACCAAGCATGAATTAGCCCACGCCAACTTTCGTAGAATATACATTTACCAAATATCAATATCATTAAACCTTATAATCGTAGACTCTGCAGCTTGCAGTGTCTCGGTAATAATGGAATTTTGGTGATTCACACTGGTACACGAAAGCTAGACAGCTGTTTTCAGGCCTTTTGTCAAAAACAAGGAAGAAAATCCACAATTCGGCGGAATCGGTCACATTTCAAATTTCAAGCTGGGCGAGCCGAGCCGAGCCGAGCTGGCCCATTTTCAATATTCTTCCGAGCCGAGCCGAGCCGAGCCGGGTATGCCCGCTAGCCGAGCCGACCGCATTTTCTCCCGAGCCGAGCCGAGCCGGAAAATCCTGGCTCGTCCTCATCTCTGATATCGCGTGAGATATTGACGTTCAAAGTTTTCGAATATTCATAAAATACTCAAAACTGTATAAGTAGAAAAACTGAAAAAGTTGTCCCCGCATTTGTACAAAATTTGAGCTAATTTCATTCAGGCGTTAATGAGTGACACCGTTTTGAAACTTTCAGCTTATCCCTCTTATGTAAGTCGCAAGCCAAGTACTGGATTTTTCAAATTTTATATATTGCTAGTATTTAACACCAGCTACCACTGCTGAAAGTTTGAAGTAGATTGGAAAATAAATTCAGGAAGAACCGTTCCCGGTAATACAAGCGCCCCCTTAAGGTGGTGATTCCTTTTGGGTAGATATTGTTGGTTGACGGTTTAAATCAAGATGAAATTTGATGAAGCTTTCCAAAACAAGTTCATTTAGCATTCTAACACCCATCGCGCAATCCCGCTTCAAAACTTCGATGTCTCCGTTCAAGGCGTTTTTCCCGCTTTTTGACACGTAGACAGTAGTTGCATAGCCATGAATAAATTCATTTGAATGATAAGGGTTGAACTCTACATTTTTGTTTTTGAAGCACCTTTTTAGCTTCTTTATAGTAAGATATAGCTGATTTTCTTGTTTTGGCGTGGAAAACTTGTCATTTTTGCAGAAATCAAATAATCCGACATTTCTTTAAGCTACGCAAGCCGTTGCCCCGATTGCTGCCTTCTAGCTAAAGTGGTCGCTTGCCAAAGTTGGCAAAAGTAGGCAAAATCCAGGTTGCGCATATATATTTTTTAGTTAAGAGAAAATGTTCAGCTCCATTTCCAAACAAACTTAAGTTCTTAACTCGAAGAAAAGAATGGGTAATAAATGATGTCTCCAAAAGGAATCACCACCTTAAGGTAAGGTGACCGGACGCAAGAATTGTACTAAAAAATTGGTATGACATAAATCGTAAACATTGCTGCTAAAAATTTTAAGTCACGACAATAGAAAGTTCTAAAAATGAGGCCAGCCCTTTGGTAAGCCTTTGGCAGGTTTTATCACAGTGAGTGCTGAATTTTAAATCTGTTGTGACATAAACACCTAAATCATTCACAGCATATAACATCATATTCACCAGTAAAGTAAGGAGCGTTAAACTCCAGAAGCATGCTTGTATTAAAAGCAACAGTAAGTTGGTTTTGAGCTGCCCAATCAAATACAGTTTCTGAGTCAATTTTAAATAGTCCGAATTCAATTTCAGAAACCCCGAAAAATAAATTTTGGTATCGTCAGGTATCGGCATTTTTACAATTGAACTAGCAACAACTTCAGGGAGGTCATTTATGTAAAGTAGAAACAAGACAGGTCCCAGCACACTACCTTGTGGAACACCACTCAACACCTCCTCAACATTGGACAACACACCATTAATCTTAACATACTGCGATCTGCCACTTAGAAACGAGAGCCTTTACCCTTGTTAATTGGTACGTTATGAACTAATAGCCAATCATCAGGCAATTTGCCTTCACTGCAGGATTGTTGAATAATAATCAATTTTTCAAAAATCGAGCAGATATATTGTCCGGACCTGAAGCTGAAGCCATTTTTAGAGTGTTAATCGCTGATTCTATAGAAGTAGAACTGAAAATTAAATTTTCTAGCGCTGAGTCAAAGTTTCCTTCTGGTAGATTAATAATTTTCCCGTCACCCTGGACAAAAACTAATTGAAACTGGTTATTTGAAAAATCTGCGTTCTCCTTATCCCCGTACGCCGTCTTATTTTCCACACATTTGTGCAGCGGGCCCCAGAATCCAGAGCATATCTTCACCGGAAATTTTGGTTGGGGGCAAGCTTCGAAAATTTGGTTCCGAAATTTTCGGCTTTGGCTTTGGCTTTGGCGTTCTGAATAGTAGTTATTCGGGTCGCTGGAAGACGCACCGCGAAACAAGCAAGCGTTGGCCGAGGTCGTCTTCCAAGTAGCGCTGTTTGGACGTCTCTGAGCGCCAGCGTCCCTGAAGCCGTATGAGTCTGTCGGACACCTTTTCCCTGTACTTTTTCTTCTAGTAAGTTACTTCTAGTTACTATTTCTTTTTTATATTAGGCTAGGGTAATCTGACGTTAGGTGTCTTGGCATGCACACACTCTGTCGAACTGTTGCAATCTTCTCAAATTTCCAGAAATCTGCTTGTCGGGAGTCACGCTCTCAGAGCGTACTTTCTACAGGTCTATTTCTGTGGTTAAAATTGTTTGTTCAGAGATTTACTCAACCTAATCTCTACACATATTATGCTTTTAATAAGTTGCATTATGTATTTCATAAAACAATAAACAAGTCCAACACAAACGCACCATGTAAAACCATGTAAAACCTTGTAGAATTAATTTTGAATGATTACTTTTTACTTTGCCATGCGCCATGAGAATGGTTAACGTAAATTGGCTATATATTCAACCGTCTGTAACTTTTGGCAGAAACCACGCACAGAAGCGATATGTATACCGTTGTAGAGCTCTTTTTCTGCTCTTTCACGTAGTGCATTCGAATTTATCGAAAATCGATTTGTGATAAAATTTCGATTTTCGAAATTTGCGGCCCGCACCCGCCCCGCAGCCCGCACTCAAATTTTCGGCCCGCACAGGTCCGGCCCGCTGCCCGCATCTACAATTTTGGGCCCGCAAAGGCCCGCACAATAAATGCTATTATTTTATGTTATGAATACTATTTTATGTGTATAAAAAGTTAAATTTTTAGCTAAAAGTTTTAGTTGCTACAATTGTGAATATGTTGCTAACTTTTACAGAAATGCTTAGCAATTTAATCTAATTTATCAACATGCCATTTCTCTAAATCTGTAACCTGCTAGAAGCTTTGTTGCCGATTGAGAAACTAACTTGGTCGGGGAAAAAGTTAACATGCTTGAACGAACACTTCAATAGAGCATTTTGCACTTATTTCTTACGATAAGCTGAGAAATTTGGAAATTGAGGGGCCTTTTGATTTGAGGGTCTCTTCCAGGCAGAGGCAACAGGGAGGCTACCTGGTGCCTTCCTAAATATTCAAATAATTAGTTTTGTACTTAATTAATTGTTTGGATCAAGTAAACAGTAAAATCTCCTCCCCCCCAGCCTCAATTGGGGGGGAAGATAGTTTACTTGAAGCTAACTTTCTCAAAACTTGACCAATTTTGCTCAAATTTTGTGTGGGTGCATTCCAGCATATATTTGCCTGACTGGTAATGAAATTTTAAAATTGACTCAAAACTTGACCCAATTGGTTAAAACTTTGTGTGAGTGCATTCTAACACATGTTTGATTGATTGGTAACGAAATTTTAAAATGTTAAAATTTTTAAGTTTTTAAAGAGGGACCAAGGGGAACCAAAAAATTTTTTGTCTCCGATTTTGCTGAAAAGTTGTATATACGGGTTCCCAGGGTCGCAGAACACGAATCTGAAGTCCGTTTTTCGATTCAGCCTTTCTTTCATTAGTTCAGTGTACGCTAAAGTAGTAATCTTAAGATGTAAGCTTATACTGAACTAACGAAAAACTGAATCGAAACACGGACTTCAGATTCAAGTTCTACGGCACAGAAAACCCCTATATACCCCTTTTCAGCAAAATCGGAGACAAAAAATGTTTTGGATCCCCTTGGTCCCCCCTGAAGGTGGTGGTATCCTTTTGTGCAGTGCTTTTGGGGTGATTTTTTTGAAACACTATAACTTTTGCAATCTTGGGAATTGGAAAGAGCTTTATACATCGTTCTAAAGCTTACTATCTGTAGATTTACATAAACTGGCAAAATCAGCCAAAAATAGCAGAAATTTTCAGACGTGCTGAAATCTAACAGGATGAATATAGACCAAACATTTTTGAACATCGATTTCTCTGAACTGAAAAATCGTCCAAAAGTTTTTCTGGTGCTATCATACATAGGACACATGGGCCGAGGGACGTTTTTTTGGATTTGGCTCAACAAGCCTGAATACTCCAGAAAATCCGGCAAATGTGCAAGAAATTTCGCAACTTTGTATTCAGTTTTCTCGCAACTGGAGTTGTTTTAGCTCAAACCAAGAAAATCGTCCCTCCGCAGAAGTACGAATTTCGATTATGCCAAATATCTCCGGAATCCTTCGAGTAGTTTTTGAGAAATTGATGTTCGAAACAAAATGATCGCAGTTTCGCCAAAATGGTTTTTCGGCCAAATCTCTAGCTTAAAGCAATAAAGTTCGGCTTATAGGGATTCATAAAATGTGCATTTAGACGCCGTATTGATTGAGCATAAATAAATAAGCCAACTTTGTCCTTAACATGTGACAGTAATTTTGAAAAACTGATTTCCTCAAAAATGGACATTTTCTACTCTCAAAACAGTTTTTTGCTTGTACTGACTTAACCACAGGAGATAGCTCAAAACTTGTAAAACCAAAAATGTTCATTTTCGTGCCCTCTTTCCAGCAATAATAACCAATCCCGTATCCTGACTACCTACTGAGAGCCTAAGGCCAAAAACCAAAACTTTCTTATCTTTTGGCCAAAAAATACGGGACTGGTCCCAGAATGTTAAAGAGCACGGAAATAGGTTCTTTTGTAAGTTTTAGTGATTTACGTAAAAGATTAAGGCCGCATGAGTGAAAAATACCCGAAAGGAAACCAGCACCTTAAAAACTTACGAATTTAAAATTTTTAAAATTTTAAAATTTTCTAACCAATCAATCAGACATGTGTTTGAATGCACCCACATAAAGTTTAAACCAATTGGGTCAAGTTTTGAGTGAGATAAAGCTTTGGGGGGAGATAGCATACTTGGGAATTTGGGGGGAAATTGTTTACTTGATCCAATTGTTTTAATAGTATATTTAGCAATACACAAAATTTTCACATTTTAAGTCGTGGTTAAGGATGCACTGGGGCCTCTGACCCCGGCCCCGGCACCGGTGCATCTCTAGTCGTGGTCAGTGTAAAATGTACAATTAGTAGTTAATTCGGATCTTGTCCATACACATGCTTGGGGGATTTGGGGGGGGGGTAGACCTAGACCTCACTCCCCCAGAATCCGGATTTTGTTTGGGCAAAAAAACCGGAAAAATCCGGTTTTCCCGGTCCCCCCCCCCCCAGAACTGCCCCTCCTGCACATGTCTGGTCTTGTCTCTATTACCCCCACCACTCGAAATTTTTAAAACTTAAACAGTTGAGCGAAAATATGGCGTGGGCATGTTTTCGATGCTGAGTTCAAATATATCGCAAAAGTTTCCGATTTCGCAAAATTCGATTTTTGCGATTCGAAAGGGGGGACCAAAGGAAACCGAAAATTTTTTGTCTTAAATTTTGTTAAATATTTGCATGCAGAGGGCATCTGGATGGTAGAACACGAACCTGAAGTCCATTTTTCGTTTCTAGTATTTGTTATAGTTTGGCCTAAGCTAAAGTTGTAAGCTTAATAAAATGTAGGCTTGCATTGAGCTAGCAAAAAGCTGAATCAAAAACCCGACATCATATTTTTGTTCTGTGATCCGGAAAACCTTCATATTCAGCTTTTCAGCAAAATCAATGACAAAATGTTTCAGCAGCCCCCGAATCGAAAAAATCTAATTTTGGAAATAGACAAATTTTGCAATGTTTGAACTCAGTGTGCTCGAAAACATGCGCTTTCCAAATTTTAGCTCAATTGGCCAAGCTTTAAGAATTTTGAGCGGTGGTTTGGGTAATCGAGAAAGGATCCGTTAATTCAGTGTAGGTTTTCTAATTTCAATGTTAAAAATATTGTATAAAGCTTTTAAATTTAAGCTTAAAAGTTATACTGTCACTACAAAAATCGGCCCGCATCGGCCCGCGCGGGCCGCTGCGGGTAGTAAATTTCGGCCCGCCCCGCCCCGCCTCGCGGGTACCAGCGGCCCGCGTCCAACACTGTTTTGAAGTCAACTGTTTCACATTTCACAATACATTGAATATTGTGCAGAAATACATATTCCTTCTGATTAATAATTTAATTTGTAATAAAACAGTTGGTCGACGAAAGTATACTGCTAGAACTAGTAAATGTAATTTTTAAAATGTTATCTATAAAATGTCCTTTGACTTAATTATTCTAATGAAAGCAGTCACGTTCTTCGTCGTCTAAAATTATTTCCAGGTTCATGCTTCCAAGGTCCATTGGTTCTTTATTGAGATATAAGTTTTTAGGCATCTTTAGTTTCCATTTCCTTTGGCAAGGCGTCATTCCATCGTTGCAATCGTGATAAATTTTAACCCACGGATCGATATTGTTGCCTACATCACTTGCCTCACCTGAGACTTCAAATCTGCCGTCCTCGTCCGTGTAAACTTCTGCCATGAGGTCATCTGGATTAGGACCTACAAAAGGATTCTACATAGAATTACTTATTAAAAACAAGGTACATCTTATCAACTTAGCTAAAACATCATTACAAACTTACATTATACAAATTTACATAAGTACAAAAACATTGGTACTTCAGTTATCAGTTATAAAAATTAAATTTTTCAAAGCTAATAAAACAAAGATGAATTATAATCAACAAACACTCCACTATTTTTATCAAACTTTTATTGTTATTTGCTTTGCATACGAATGCTTAGTCGGGACTTGACCCAGCTGGAAATGGAGACTTTCAAGCAGAATGATTGCTCATCTCCGGTTTTATCTACTAGATTTTTTGTCAAAATTTGGTGAAACGTAAAATCGCATAGATCAAGTGTTTGGAGACTGAAGTACACCACTGTCTGCGCATATGGATTGGATCATCCTTAAACTACATATGCTCTGGTCTCAGGCCGCATACCCTGCCAATCGGTTTTGCTCGAGCTGCTCTCGGCCTCCTCCATAGTCCTCCTTTCTCCTATGCTACAGTGACTGGTTCTTACTTCCTAGTCCTCCCTGCCTACACCTAACTCCTCCCTCTATCTTCCTGACCAATTGCGACAGTTTCAAGCTAGATTGCCTTTCTTGGATGCCACTGCAAAGCATGCTCTTAGAATATTTTCCACAACTAAATCTTAAGGGTCTACCCAAGTGAGTCGACGATGTTCCGCTAGATATGCTTTACATCGCAAGTACACAAAAGCGCCGACGGCCGACTAGGGTGTCTATTATAGATGGAAATAATTTACTTTCACATTAATGAGTACAGCTCCATTTGTATTTGTCACAGTAACAGTAACATTCGCAACAACTCATGCACACCAGTGATAAATAGACTGGTGTAATCATTGTTGTTAATTAGACCTTTGACGTTTGAAACTTTTAGGTCGAAATTGATGAGACCTGTCCAACCAAGCCCAGCCTAGTGTTTCAAAACGGTCGGCTAAGTTAGGCAGTGTGCATGCCAACAGCCGGTCCATATTTTGCGTCGGCCGACAGAAGCCGACGGCCAACGGCTTTCCCGGCTAGCCAAGGTCTATTTGAATCGTGTTTTAAGGTTGTGAACGAAAAAAATCTATGTCTATGTTAAAGTAAAATACTTTTGCATTTATAATTTTTGCTCTGTCAATACTGCAAATAAATAAAATAAATTTTTTCCACAGTAAATGACCATCATCAAAAAGTTAGATAAGTTTGATTAACTGTATATATATATATATATACACAAACAAATGACTTTATGATTCTTTAAGTGATTTCTTATGTAAAATACTTTCCGTTGGCGACACTACTGTTGATTGCCCCAAAATTTGATCTACTCGGTCGTCGAATGCGGCCGACTGCGGACGGCTTGAACGGCCGGCCTTTGGCGTGATGGCCGAGGTCAGAGCGGCCGCCGTCCTGCCAGCCACATGGCCTGAACACTAGCCCAGCCTATGTAAGCAGAACTGCGGATAGTCAACTTTCTCCTACTCCATGCCAGCCAGAATGATTGTTCTGTTCTACATACTTATACTAGGTAGGTACTACGTGTTGCTGTCTCGTCCGGATGTTTTAACACGTTCGCAGCATAAGGGATTAGGGGAAATATTTACCTCACGCAAATGGCAACTCCTCGCCCAATGGTCGGCATTTAGAGAAGGTCCTCAAGAAATAAGGAAATTGTCCTTTATTCACTGTTTGTTTTATTATGGTACTGTTTTGTAGAGCTAAATTGTTTACCTGTGTCTTCGTCAACTAGTTTGACTTTAATCCCCACAGCCTTTGGCGGATCAGAAGGACAAAATACGCGACCATGAGCGGCAGCACGCTGCGTGCGAGCTAAGCTGTTTGCTGTAGTGCCGAATAAAATACAGATAAACAACAGCAACTTCATTGTATGATGGAGACTTTCAATTTGGTTGACTGGTGCGACAATAACCACTAATTTCTGGCTTTATCACTGCGGAAACAACTTGTTTACATTTCAGTGGCAAATATACGAAAACTATCCTTGTACAAATGTAACAAACGCAAATTTAATGTAATTTGCTGCTATGCTGTGCTCACCATAAAAACCCTTGCTTGCTCTCTAAAAGTTGTGGACTTATTGCAGATTACTAGCAATGAAACAATTTTAATTTTTTTTTGTATTTGGCTCAACATCGATGGGTACATCAGGAGATCCGACAGATGCTGCTCTCCGCAGACTACTGAAAGACAGTCAAGAAGCGGAGAAGCGAAGACCAAGGACAGAAAACAAGACCTCCAAGCCAGAGACTGACATGCAGTTATTTTCCAGGGAGTTATTGGCACTGCTGAAATAGCCTCAGTCACCCTCACGGCAAATCCGCAAATCCTGCTCCCCGCTTATCAACAGTGACTATGATGGCGAAAACCTAGCCTGGCTTGCTCGCAAAGCCTTGAAGAAAAGAGGCTACAGAAAAAGGTGCGAGCTCTCAAATAGGAAAGATAGGAAAGCTGCCTTCCATGTAGAAGCGTAAAAAATTTATAAGTGCTTAAGGTGCTGGTTCGGGTATTTGCAGCAAATTTTGAAAGACTTGCTCAATTTTTGGAGTTCAACAATAATTTTTATATCATTTTAAAGCTTAGAATGTGCTTGTTACAACTATAGGTACCTACAGTATAGCTGTCTCATTTCAACTCTTCGGCTTGAACAACATGATATTTGAACAACGACATGCAATAACATGAAAACAATTTTTGAACATGGATTTCTCGAAGCGTGGGAAAGCTAACGAAAAGCGACCAGTTCAGGTTTCAAAAAAAACGTCTTCCAGAGGGCTATTTTTTCTGAAATTGTATAACGAGTAAAGAAGCTCAAGTGTTTGAGAAAAACGTAAATTTTGTCCGATTTTCGTCAAAATTTTCAAGTTTGGACGCTTATTTCTCTCAAACTGAAAGTCAAAATGCAAAACCATGAAAAATAGTCCTCGGCAATTGCCTCAAAGATACGTGTGTAAAGCCGTTTTTTAATTGATTGCATTAGTTGAGAGAAATCCGTGTTCAAAACAATCTAGTTGCGATTTTCAAAATTTTACATTTTCGCAGCTGTGCGCCGGCAGAGATACCGCAGAGAGCTCTCCTTTCGGCGTAAGATGTCCTTTAGGACCACAAATATGGACAATACTTGACCGACGGACCAGCGCTGTTGAAGCTGTCGAAATCTTGCAATATTTGATTTTTCGAAAAATGGCCGATTTCAGACCTCGAAAATCAATTTTCGCTGTTATCTCTTAAACCTTAAGGAATCCAA
The DNA here is from genome assembly GCA_030248195.1 of Trissonchulus latispiculum. Lineage (NCBI taxonomy): Eukaryota > Metazoa > Nematoda > Enoplea > Enoplida > Ironidae > Trissonchulus > Trissonchulus latispiculum. The sequence goes on along the minus strand of JASAND010029503.1, from coordinate 1,991 downwards.
GAAAACTCTCAAAGAGCAAAGTGGTAGGTCTTGGTGAGAGGATTCGAATGACTTTCATTTTCATTTTTCATTTCATTTCAACTTTCATTTATGTAGGGTGGTCACAGTGCAAGTTATGGCGGAATAAAGCTAATTTCTCCAAAACTCAAATTTTCAAGCCGCGACTTTTCTAACATGTTTTATATATAGGGTAAATAATGTAATTGTAGCAAATTTGAATAAATTTCAACGACAATTGCGTTTTTAAAGCCCAAAAATACACGAACCCGAACTAGCACCTTTAAGTTTACAGAGATAAGAACAGAAACATACACAAAAGGACCTTTTTCACCCGTCATGCATGTTTCTGTTTTCGATGTGATGAAGATGTCCATTTTCTGCTAGTTTTTATGCAGATCGGCGCATCCCTGGCCAAGGCGCCACAGAAGGCCTAGCAGCAAAACCTCGCTTCAGGCCCATGTTCAAGTTGGGGTGATACTATACAGCTAATATGAGCACCTGGCTTTGAGCCTATCTCTCTGTGGAGTGGTCCAAAGTTTTTCGGACTTAGTTTTTTCCGGGAAGGTCAAAAATCGCAAAATCCTAGGAGTACACAGACCCATGGGGGTCCTAGGACGAAAAAAAATCGCCCTGAATTGCGGGGGCCACAAAAACATCAAAACTTTATAGAAATTTTAAGTCCTCCAACCTCTAGGGTGAGTGGGAAAAAAAGGTGGAGAGAACAAGCGGCCAAAGGACCTAATTTGCATATCTCGAGATCCACCCCACCGATCCGGCTGAAATTTTCACAGCATGTACCCCTGCCCACAGGCTCATCCCACAGCAAGCTTCAGCCCGATCGGTCCACTCCTCCGTGACTTATTAAAAAACAGGTTCCAGTAAGCCGCAAACGCCGTTAATTTCCCTATTTTAGGTAGTGCGCTTACGCGCACTACCTGAAAAATTGCGACCCCACCTGTCTTCAAATTCAAAATTAGAGTTAAAAGTTTTCAGGCCATTTAAAATTCATTTAAAGTCACATACTTGTCTTTCTACTGAAAACAACAAATTAAGACTTCATTTTAAGACTGGAAATTCCTATTTTCCTATTTTTTTACCAAAAAGTTCCTATTTATTCCTATTTTTTGATGGTAAAATTCCTATTTTTATTCCTATTTTTTTGGAAAACCCCACGCAACAGCCCTGATTTCAGTCCAATCACATATAAACACACTCTTAACAACGCTAAGTTGGACCCCTCCCCCGAGATCTCGGGGGGGCTGCACTAATACGCATAAATTTGACATAATGTATGGAATTAGCCAAATCAGATGCGTTTTAATTCAAACGCATATAAACACATGCTGAACAAACTGGGACCCCCCTCCCCGAGATTTCGGCCTTAATGTGGCATGCATTTCGCGGTCATTTCTGCTAGGAAGAGCCAAGCTTCCCACTCTTGCTATTATATACTCTTGGCTCGATGCATGCTACAGAGTACTCTAAATATGCGGAAATGTCTAAATTAAAGAAGTGGGTCGCGGGTGCCCGCGGCCGCGGGTCAGGAAATTGTTGTGACCCACTTCCAAGTCTAGACTTTTTGGGCTTTTTTCAGTTGGAATAAGAATATGACAAAAAGAGGTGGTAAATGATGAATTCATACGTAGCTAATGTCTAACCACAAAATGTGGAAAGCGAAATGGTTTTCTTTATGTCTCAAACTCGCTTCAAGATAGCTACCATAAAGTATATATTTTCAGAACCTGAATGATGATCTCTTTCGCTCCGTGACGAATTTTTTTATTTATCTCGCCTAGAGGCGAGATACTTGTGATAGGTTGAGTTGGTTTCTGAACTGTTTTATACAAAACATCAAAATGCTTCCTATGCTCAACACAGAGCTCATATGGCTGGCTGTTTTTGGTGGAAGGGGTTCTGGATGAAATTCTGTTGGAAAATTTAGTCCATAAGTTTTCCATAATACATAACATTACATAGCATTTAAATGTTGA
>JASAND010029502.1:0-10015 GCA_030248195.1 Trissonchulus latispiculum | reverse complement strand
CTTTAATTCTAAAAAATATATACCTAATTTTTGGCCGAATGTTCCCCCCCCCCCCCCCCCCCCCCAGCTTGGGGGGGGACGTCCCCTAAAAAAGTTTTGGGGAGGGTTGAAAAAACGTTCGTCAAGTCAGCAGAAGAAATTTCAACTACAAATTATAATTTTGCATGCTACATTATAGCCCTCAATTTGCAGTTACCCTACTCCTTTTAATTTATAGTTGTAAGTTTAATGAGGAATACAGTCTTTGAAATTTTATATCTTTAACACATAAGACGTAGGTCTCTGCTGCACGATGTGACTGCAGATTTGGTCACGTGACTGCGTCACATATGCTAGAGAAACGCACAGTTCCACATGTTAAAGATATGAAATTCCAAGCGCTGATTTCTCATTAACCTTACGGTTCAAATACAAATTAAAAGGAAAGTGACTACACGTACGTACTACCCAAATTGAGGCTATCAAAGTGACACCAAAATTTTGTAATTTGTAGTTAAATCTCTTCTGCTGGCTTGACGAACGTCTGTTGAAAAAGGCTTGGGGGGGGGTTGCTCCCTTCAAATCCCCCCACCCCACCTTACACCTACACATATGGCCACACCCATAAGGGGACCCCCACGAGAAAGTTGGGGACAGCCTCCTCTTGATTTTACAACCTCACAACTACCCATATTACTTTTTCATGCTCCGGAGGAGCATTTTTATTACTTGTTTTAGTACAAAAACTAATATATCTTGGTGCAGTTGTACTAAAAACAACCCGCTCTTTCATTTGGAATGGTTAGAAATGCTACTGGCAACTTGCCAAAAATTTTTTGGGGTGGGTTTTTTCCCGCATATGGGTTTTTCCCCGCAGTGGGTTTTCTTTCCCGCCAGTTTGGGACAATTTTTCTCGCTAACGGCACACCCTAGAGAGGTGTTCTATAGCTCATAAGAAAGCTTACGACTAGGCCTAGCTACCTGTATAATCAGCATTTCGATATGTCAAACCATTAAAAAGTTCTGGCCAAAAATCTGAAAAGTGGGTTTTTTCCCGCTTGACTATACAGTGTAAAAATTGGAGAAATGTTCTGGGAAATTAAGGCAAAAATTACCAGAATTTTGGATTAAATATTTCGCTTTCGCCGGTCGCTGGCGGCTGCAGCAGACAAAGACGAAATTCAAGGGTCTTTGGGACTGCGAATATAAAATTTGAAATTTGAATTTGAAAAAATTTATGAACGTGAACTCAGAACTGAGATTCTTTTTCAAAAATGAGTCCCGCCACGCGTCACCCAAACCTCCAATTTGAAGTTTTACCTAATTTATGAACGTGAAATGTGAACAGAGATTCTTTTTCAAAAATGAGTCGCGGCACCCAAACCCCGGTCAGATTTTTCCAGGATCTAATAAGTCCTAAGGAAAGTGGATGCTTTCTTGACACCCATCGGCGCTGGTCAGAAGTTCCGATCTTACGGTCGGTGGTTCGATCCCCAGAAGCCATAAAGCTTTCTCTACTCTAGCCCCTGTGGCAGGACGGAGATATCTCCTGGGGTATATAAACCTTTACTATTTTACCATGAAAAATAAGAATAAATAGGAACTGGAACTCTTTGTTCAAAAAATAGGGAAAAAATAGGAATTTCCAGACTTAAAATGAAACCTTAATTTGTTGTTTTCTACAAAAAGAGCTATTTCTTCTACGTGCCTTTAAATGAATTTTTATGTCTTCCCAGCTTTTGATTTGGGATAATGATTTTGCATATGACGATATGCTGGTGGTGCAGCAATTTTTTGGTATTCGAACCACCTTTTTCAATAATGAGTCCCGCCACCCAAGTCCCGGTGAGATTTTCCAGGATCCAATATATATACGTATATAAGTCCTAAGGATTGTGGATGCTTTCATCATCATCATCATCTTCGGAGGTCGGATCAGGCAGGGCCTATATACGGCGGGCCAGGAGCCCACTGTCACGGAGGAAGCATAAGACGGCTACCGGGGATTCCCGTAAGCAGGAAAGGTTCGGGTTTGGACCCAGATGGAGGGACCGTGGTCTGGTATGTCTGGGGCACCGTAGGATAAGGTGCTCCAGATCCTCATCCTCCCCCAACTGGCAATGGGGGCAGTTGTGGATGCTTTCTTAACACCCATCAAAAAATAAGAATACATAGGAACTCTGGTATAAAAATAGGAAAAAAATGGGAAATCCCTTAAAATGTTGTTTTGGCTAAAAAATTTTTGGGGCGGGCCCTCTTTTTATACCTCCCCAAAATAATCCCCCACGACCCCCCCCCCAAACATAAATGTAACCGAGATCTAGGATGGCGGAGGCTGGCCGCCCCCAACTTTTTCTCGTGGGGGTCCCCTTCATAGGTGTGGCCATATGTGTAGGTGTAAGGTGGGGTGGGGGGATTTGGGGGGTAGCCCCCCCAAGCCTTTTTTCAACACGTTCGTCAAGCCAGCAGAAGAGATTTAACTACAAATTACAATTTTGATGTCACTTGATAGCCCTCAATTTGTAGTACGTACGTGTAGTCACTTTCCTTTTAATTTGTATTTGTAAGGTTAATGAGAAATCAGCGCTTGAAATTTCATATCTTTAACATGTGGAACGTGCGTTTCTCTAGCATATGTGACGCAGTCACGTGACCAAATCTGAGTCACATGTGCAGCAGAGACCTACGTCTTATGTGTTAAAGATATAAAATTTCAAACGCTGATTCCTCATTAAACTTACAACTACAAATTAAAAGGGTAGTGACTTACAAATTGAGGGCTATAATGTAGCATCAAAATTATAATTTGTAGTTAAATCTCTTCTGCTGACTTGACGAACGTTTTTTCAACCCTCCCCAAAACTTTTTTGGGGGGGACGTCCCCCCCCCCCCAACTGGGGGGGGGAGGTTGTCGGCCAAAAATTGGGTATATATTTTTAGGGTAAAAATTGAAAAAATTTTCAAAAATGTCCAAATTTTTGGCTTAAACCATAGGTGTACCAGGCTACAGTTTACCCCCTGTGAGACCCCCCCACGAAGAGGCCAGACCCCCCTCCCCCCCTACCCGACCTCAACTACTCCCCCCAGGCCGAGCTCAAACCCCCCGCCCCCCCGCATGGGGGGCAACCCCCGGAAAAAATGCAAACGTTTTGAAAAATTTTTTGCAATTTCTGAAAATTTTTGAAAAAATTCGAAAAAAATGGCTATAAATGAGCTATAAACAGCTAAAAATGGTTATTTATAGCAATTAAAACGTAGTATACGCAATTATTAACCACAATCTGGGCTAGTTTAATCATATTTTAGCACAAATTTATCGACTTTCGAGCCCTTTTTTGGCATCCGAAAACTATTGACAGAAGCTTTTGAGTACGGTTACCAATGCATTGTACATCGAAAAAGGAACATTTTGAGCTAAAAAACTTGGGTATATATATACAGTTTAGGGGGGTCCTTCCCCCCCCCCCAAATTTCGGATTTGGGTGGGGTCCCCCAGCCAAGTTTGGACCTTCTACTCCCCCCCCAACCCAAACAGGTGGTAGACCTATGGCTTAAACTGTTCATTATTATGAGAAATACACGTTTTCAACTGTATCATGGATCTTATGACTCAATATTATTTTGGACTTGGAAACATGTTGGCAATCAAGTTTTTGAGTTTAAAACCAGTCTAATGTTAAAATTACTTTATGGTTAGATGTTTTTTATCATCAGAAACGGCTGAAAATGCGATTTTTGGCATAAAAAATGAAAAATGTTGGGGGCGGGGGTTGGGGGGTCCTGGGGTTCCAGAGGGGGCCCCCCAGAAAAGGTTGGGGGGGGGGGGGAACCTCCCCCACCCCAAATCACCGCTACACCTATGGGTGTGGCTGGGCTGGGAGACCCCCCCCTAAATTTTCGATTTTATGCCATTTTTGGCCACTTATTGGCCAAAAATTTGGAGAGGGGGTAGCAAAAATCTGAAAATCAAGGGGGGTCGCCAAAATCTTTCGTTTTGGTGGGAGATCCCACCACTAGCGTAGCCAGAAAAAAATTTCGGGGGGGGAATGGAAAATGTTGTCGGGGGGCTTGAGGGGCGGAGCCCCCCAGAAGCTGAGAAATTTTTCTATTTCGTGACCTTCGTGGAATTTTTACAGAGCATTCGTTGAAATTACAATAATATTTAAGGCGCAGTGCGTGTTCATGCACCCAAATGATGCAGAAGGTGGTCAAAGTACACCAAATAGGGTAATTGGTACTCATTTTTAAGTGGAAACACGTATTATAATGGTATAATGCACTTATTTCGCGCTGAAGGCGCAAAAATTTGATAAATGGGCGTTTTACACATGGCAGAAAAAAATGCCTGGGGGCACCACAATTTCGGGGGAGGGGGAATTCACCCCATTCTCTCCCCCCCTGGCTACGCGCCTGGGTCCCACCACCCCCCCCAAACATCTGCGGCCCCCTCTGGAGAAGACCCCCCATAGTTTCACCGGAAATTTTGGTTGGGGGGGTAAACTTCGGAAATTTGGTGGTCGACCCCCGAAATGTGATGGGGAGTAGCCATAGGTGTAATTGTGGGGGAGGGGTTGGGGGGTGACCCCCAAGCCATTTTTTCAAACCCCCCCCCCCCAGTAAGTTTTGGGGGCCCCCGGCAAGGTTTTTTTAGGCCATAGCTTAGGCCATGGCCTAAATTTATGAGTCGATGGCCTAAAGAATTTTGGCCGTTGAGGCCATTTGGCCTAAATTTTTCGATGAAAACCCAGTTAAATTTTATTGATTTTTAAGTAAAAACAACAATTTTCTAAAAAATTTTTCGCGCCTTCGGCGCGAATTTGTTCATTTTCCCTTGTATTTCTGGGCTACGCCAGCCGCCAGCTAGTTACATTGTCTATTTACACTTATAAATACACATTCAAGTTATAATTTCATTTACTATTACAAGGATTTCATCGATGAAATGCTATTTTAGTATGTAGTTTAACGTTATTTCTATTACATAGTTTAATTTTTTCTTTCTTTGGTTCATACTCGTATGCTCCTACCTGTTTTAATTTTCAATAAAAATTCATTAATTCATTAATACTGTCATGCACTATTATTTCTATGCTAACAAGATTCTGTTTTTGCCATTTTAAGGTAAAAACGTTGTTTTTCTAGTGTGTTATACAGTGACGATGGCGATTTTTGTTGTTAAACAGCGATTTTTGAATATATAACGCGTGAATACATGATAACTGTAATTTTAACAATGCGTACAATAACGCACAACCTAAAAATTAACAAAATTTGGATGGCCTAAATTTTTTGGCTGATGGCCTAAAAAATTTGAGTCGTTGAGGCCATTTGGCCTAAAGTTCGGCGACCAAAAACAAACCCTGGCCCCCGGCCCCCCCCAACTGGGGTAGTCGCGCCGACGCGCGAAAATTGGCCAAAATTTGGGCATTTTTAGGGTAAATTTTGCAAAATTTTTCAAAAGTCCAAATTTTTGGCTTAACGTGTTCATTATCGCGAGAAATACACGTTTATAACGGTTTTATGGACTTCTAAACACAATATTGACCTTATTCTGGACTCAGAAACATGTTGGCAATCAAATTTTCGAGTTTAAAAACACCGTCTAATGTCAAAATTACTTAATGCTTCCATGTTTTTCGGCATTAGCAATGGCTGAATGAAAATGCAATTTTTAGCATAAAAATTGAAAAAATTTTTTGGGGGAGATTTGGGGGGTCGTGAGGGGGTTCGGGGGAGGGTCTAAACAGGGGGGGCCCAAATTTCGGGGGAGGGCCCCCCCCACCCCAAATCCCCCCCCCGTTACACCTATGGGAGTACCCCCCCGAACCGAAGGGTACTTAGAACTTTCGTTTAAGCCCATTTGCACTTCTCTAGGTTGTACCGTTAGGCCGGTATAATGCAAAAAGTAGCGGGGGGAAAAACCCAATGGGGGGAAAAACCCAAATGGGGGGAAAATAAACCCACCCCTCACAGGTCCTAAAAATTGTCGTAGCGCGATTCTGACACTTCCTGTGTAAAATTCAACTCTTTTTTAGTTAGTATGAGTCAAAAAACCCGACCTAGGTAGCTTTTTTGAGATCTCATGTGCCATTGAAAATGCAGCATCAAATGGACAGGTTTCATAAAGTTTAACACATAAACATAGGGCCATTTTTGAAAAATGCTAAAAACGATGTAATTTGATAAAACTTATTATTCTAACGTGTAGAGAATGGTTTTTTACGTACAATTGGCTATTAAAAGTCACAATTAGACCTCTGCTGCATAGGTGTGTTAGGGGGGGGGGCCGTGGCGGATCCAGGGGGGGGCCCGGGGGCCCCCCCCTTTGCGATTTGGGCCCCCTCCTTTGACATTCCGGGCCCCCCCCTAGAAAAATTTTTCAGCTGTTTATATGCATATTTTGAGTGAAAATTAAGCATAATTTTAATAAATTTCACAAATTTTTCAAAAAATTTCGCCTGCGGCGCACTTATTCTTCTGTGCTGCTTTATTGCGTATATATATATATACGTAGTTCTGTGACAGAACTTCTGTCTCTTAAAATGTCTTCTATTTTGTTTCCATTCCTGTTTTGTAAGTATATTATATAATTGTACACAACGCCTTCATTTTATCTTATGACTATATATATACCGGCTTAATACGGGCATTTACAAATTTTGTTTTGCTTTCATAACGTATATATATATATATATATACGTATATATAAATGGGAAATGCAGGATTGATAATTGGCAGCTTCTAAAAGTGCTCTAGAATAAATTGTGTATATAAGTGAAAAATTCAGAAAAGCATCCAATTCCCGTTTTGGTTTTCCACTGATCGATTATACAACTCAATATCTCATTATAAGTCTTACTTGACTAATCTTTTATTCTTTTTAAACATTTGAATTGCTGAATTTTCCACGATTTCAAAAAATTCTTCAACTTCTGGGGGGCTCCGCCCTACATTTGTTTTGTACATTTCGTTTTGTTTTGCCTCCGTTTTGTACATTATCTTTCTTGCCCTTGTAACTTGTCCTATTTATTGTCACCATTCCTTGTATATACTATTTTACTGCAAGTTTTTCATTTCGTAAGTTACTGTATGTACATGATGTATATATCTCCATTTTATTTATTTAATCTTTTCAAAAGTTTGCATGACGGATTTTATTCAAATTTCAAAAAATTCTTCAACTTCTGGGGGGCTCCGCCCCCCCAGACCCCCCGTTTTGTATATACATTATCTTTCTTGCCCTTGTAACTTGTCCTATTTATTGTCACCATTCCTTGTATATACTATTTTACTGCAAGTTTTTCATTTCGTAAGTTACTGTATGTACATGTATATATCTCCATTTTATTTATTTAATCTTTTTCAAAAGTTTGCATGACGGATTTTATTCAAATTTCAAAAATTCTTCAACTTCTGGGGGGCTCTGCCCCGAAAGTTGAAGAATTTTGAAATTTGAATAAAATCCATCGATGAAAAGACAAATAAATGGAGAAGTGCCTGCAATGTACACGTATTGTAACTTACGGAAAAACTTACTGAGTAAAAATAGTATACAGGGTGTGGGACAAGTTACAAGGGCAAATGTACTGTAAAAACGGAGAGCTGAGCTGAAATTTTTTGAATCCGTTCGTAAATAAGAGTGCCGATAAATATTTTTCACGACAACTTACGAGAAAAACTTGCAGTAGGAATGTGAGCAATAAATAGGACAAGGCTGAAAAAAGAACTTGTGTAAGCAAAAACTTGAATTGCCGAAAAGAAGTTTTGGAAATCGTGGAGAAGAAAACAATTCAAATGTTTAAAAAAAAGAATAAAAGATTACAGTCAGGCAAGACGCAATGGATATTTGGTGCATAATCGATCAGTGGAAACCAAAACAAAAAGGGTAGGTAAAAAACCTTTTCACAATTTTTCCACCATTGTATTCTAGAGCACTTTAATTATCAATCCTGCATTTCCCATTTATATACGTATATATATATATATATATACCGTTGAATAACAAAACCAAAAACCGGTATATATATAGTCATAAAAGATAAAATGAAGTTGTTGTGGCACTACTGTGCAAAAACACAAAATATGGAAAACAAGTAGAAGACGTGGGACTACATTCTCTCTCTATACGTAAAAAAGCATTTTGAAAACCAAGACGGAAACTTTAACTTTTTTGAAGAATTTATTAAAAATTATGTATGCTCAAAATCATGCATACTTTAACAACTTGGTAAGTGTCAAAGGAGGGGGCCCAAATCGATACCCCACTTACCCCAGCCGATACAATTGTGACTGTAGTATTCTCTACACGTTAAACTAAGTTTTATCAGTACATCGTTTTATGTTTTTCAAAAAAATGATATATTTATGTGTTAAACGAAACTGTCCGATGCTGCATTTTCAATGGCACATGTCGGGTTTCAACTCGCCACAAGAAGTTGAGCGTGTCAGAATCGCATCACATTGTGAACATTTTCCCATTGTTTTTCCCCGCCTTTTTGCATTAGCCTTTCCTTCTTACAACTTTTCAAATACATGTTTCGCTGAAAGTTCTGAAATTTTCGATTCGAAGGTGCTAACGGGGAAATTTGGGTGGAGACACCTCCCAAAGCCTTCGACAATCTCCCCCAAAAATTTTTTCAATTTTTATGCTAAAAATTGCATTTTCATTCAGCCATTGCTAATGCCGAAAAACATGGAAGCATTAAAGTAATTTTGACATTAGGTGTTTTGAAAATTTGATTTTCTTTATATTTCTGAGTCAAATTGTGCAGAAGCTCCGCTTAAAATTTCTCACTACGTTAAACCGGACTTTAAGCTGCAAAATTTAAAATGCCCAAATTTTTCGCGCGTCTGCAATTGGGGGGGGCCGAGACCAGGGACGTCATATTTAGGCCAAATGGCCTCAACGACTTCAAATTTTTAGGCCAAAATATCCGTTGAGCAGTTTGATACGTTGTGTACACATTAAAAGTACGGTATCCTTCTATTCAAAAATCGCTGAACAACAACAAAATCATAAATAAAATACTGTATGTACACTAGAAAAATGCACCTTGTGTAGAAACAGAATCTTAGCAAAAATGTGTGCATGATATTATTGAATTAATGAATTTTATTGAAAATTAAAATGTAGACGCGGTATGAACGAAGAGAAAATTAAACTATGTAATAGAAATAACGTTCAAACTACATGCCCAAAATAGCATTTCGTCAAATTAATCCTTGTGATAGTAAAATGAAATTATAACTTGAGTGTAGTATTCCTGTGTAAGCGGCGGCAGCGGCTGCTCCAAATACAAGGAGAAAATGAGCAAATTGCGCCGGAAACGAAAAATTTTTTAAGAAAATTGTTGTTTTTTTGCAAAAATCAACAAAGTTCATCCGAAAATTTAGGCCAAGTGGCTCGAGCTCAAAATTCTTTAGGCCCATCGACCATAAATTTAGGCCATATTTCTTGCCGGGCCCCAAGAAGTGGGGACAGCCCCCAGCCCCTCCCCACAATTCCCATCGAGGTCCGCTAAATTTCCCCAACCAAGGCTTCCGATGAGTTCTCCAGAGGGGGCCGCAAATCTGAGCGGGACGACGACCAGGGGGGGGGGGTAGGGTGGGAATTCCCCCCCCCAGGTATTTTTCCTGCCATGTTTCGAAAATTTTCGCGCCTTCGGCGTGCGTTAGCACCACCGACCCATATGTATTTCACACTAAAATGAGTACCAATTCTGACACCTTCTGCACCAAATGTATTGTAATTTCAGATGCTCAACAAAATTCCACGAGATTGTTTGAAGTAAAACCATTCTCAGCAGACTCCATAGACCCCCCCCGTACATTCCCCCCCCCCGAAATTTTTCTGGCTTTAGTGGTGGATCCCCACTTCCAGACCCCTTGATTTTCAGATTTTTACCCCCTCTCAAATAAGTGGCCAAAAATAAGAGCCAACACCAGCAGCGGTGATTTGGACCCCCCCCCCAACCTTTCTGAAACCTCTGGAACCCCAGGACCCCCCAACCCCCGCCCCCAACAGCAATACGTAACT
>JASAND010029501.1:0-13121 GCA_030248195.1 Trissonchulus latispiculum | reverse complement strand
GGAATGAAAAATGGCCAAAAATTGTCTTGAGTTTGGTTCATGAACTATCGAATACAACTCCTTGGATTGAATAGATTATTCTATGTTGGAAGATTAGGTTATGATGATTTCCTACAGACGGTTTATCGAATCATAAATTCACATGATTGCAAGTTTCCTTGCAGACAGACGTAGACAGATACATTGTGGGAACACTGAGAGATCGATCAACCGAATTCTGCAGGGGTTGCAGGAGATTCCGGGGCGAATTGTTCATAATCGGTTGCAGTTCGGATCGATCGGAAAATGAGGCAAACGACTGTTTGGGACTTTTCAGCTGCAGACTATTGAATAGGGCTCGACTGTGGCGATGCCAGGTCTGCGTCTGGACCTCCTGAAATTGCACTCCGCAAAAGATGGAGACGAATTTTTTCCGGAAATGAGCACTAGAAATACAGTAGAGGACAAAGTTTAAGGCTTTCATCAGTGAGACTAGAATGTTGGAAATATTTATGGCCAGTTGACCGCCGGGAGTAAGAGGTAATTTTCCGGCCAAATCGACCAGATAAATGAACCCGGACGGAACGTTACATATGATAAAAGCTACAATAATGATAACGATCATAATCGTAACTTTTCGTTCACTCTTTCGCATCTGATGACTGGAGGTGGAGGGAGTTTTTCGTCGGATACTTTTACTGTTCTCTTTCAAATGGTGTATCAAAGTCGTGTTGAGTACAATCAGAATCAACAGGGGTAGTACAATAACCAGTACTGTATTTACAATCTTGAAAACGGCAATGTAGGCCATCCGTTTAGGATATTCCCGAGAAGTAGCTATGTCCAGTTGGTACGTATATTTTCCGGTCAGATTGCAGTCTGCCCGGCAGCTGGGAACCCGTACGGGGACTCGCCAGGCGAAATGATGGCTGGTTAGAACGAAACCCATCAGGAAAATGATGCAAACCGAGATCACGATTCGATGATGGTTCCAGTAGGTTCGGGCATGAAGGGGAAATTTGACGGCGACCAAACGTTCCACGGTTACTCCGACGGTTACCCTGAAATAAAATAAAACAACAAATTATAACACATATATATTACATATTTGCATTTTAGGTTGATTAATTACAGTTGGTTAAAAAATTTGAAATTATAAAACGTCATAGCTACGCTGAAATATAGCAAAAACTTGACTTAAAAATTGCAGAATTTATAAGTTTAGGTTTAATAAATTAAATGTATGTACGTACTATAAAACATCATGCAGTCAATCAAACAATAAATCAGAAAGTTTATCTTGGGTACAGAAAACACCAAGTTTTTCTATCTTGAAAACTCTTGTAGGTCTATTTTCTGATAATGCATTTTCCATTCTATTTTCAATCTAGAGAATCCTGATTTAGCCTTCAAAATCTGCGGAATGACAGCACCCAGCACAAACTTTGCAAATCCTTTATTTCTGCTTTTAGTTGTAATCTTACACAGAGTCATGACTGCAATTAATTAACCGCCGACTGTACTTTAACTGATCATCAAAAGCAACGGATGGTACAGTTTGCCAAACCGATAATCATGACGAGTCCTAGGATTTAAAAATGAGGAAGAAACAATCGAATCTGATATTGTAAATCTGAAATACACCAATAAAAACTTACAGTGCAAAACAGGATTCATTCGTCCTGCAGCAAAAAAATCCCATCTAAGAAATTTTAAAGTAGAAATAGAAAATAAGTTTTAAATCCATTCAAAAACGGATTAAAGTTAGCAGAAAAGCGTTTACAAGCTGAGCTGAAAAGTTAATTTGCTACATATTTGTTTTGGCTGACTACATCAAAGTTGATTCGTTAAACTGACAAACAAACTCCAACATGAACGACGTATATTTTAGAAATATATAATTTAAGGATAATAATCCTTTGCTGCAGTGAAAAGGATCAGTTTGGAATTTAGAATAATACCAATAAAAATTTTATTGACATTTACACGGCATGTTTTGATAGCAGGTGTTCAATGTGTTCATGTTTCATTACTAACGGTGGAGTCAGTGTGTAAAGCTCAACTCAGAAGTCTAGAGTAAAAGCTGAGAAGAAATTTGTCGACGATGGATCGCTACTTGCAGAAGCTTTTACGTATACTTTACTGCAATATTAACCTTGACCTTAATTTTTTATCAATAATCTGTTTTAAATGATGTAAATTTAGTAAATGATTCAATTTTGCAATTAATCTGTGAACGCGATGCCTACAGAAGGCCCGAACTGCTTAAGGTGGTGATTCCCTTTGGTCACATAAACTTTGCACCATTATTACTCATTCATTACTTGGAGTTAAGAAGTCATTTTCATATCAAAATGTAGCTTGACATTTTCTCTTTTTAATGCATGCCACGAAACTAACGTTGCTTTTCTAAAATATTTTAACACAGTTTAGAAGAAGTATAATTTTCCAGAATTTTTGCAGACTCAAGTAAATCTTTTCGCGAGACATCGGTTATATCATTCGATACATCCATCAAATAGCTGGGGACGATTTTTTATTTATTGTGAAATCGCTCTTCGTTATAGAGAAATAAGCTGAAATGTGTGCGTAACCAGTATTTTGCCTACTTTTTCCAAATTTGTCAAGCGATTACTTTAGCTAGAAAGCAGCAATCGGAGCAACTGAAAAATCTGGGTATATTAGTGCAGAACACATTTGTTCAGTAGCAGCCCTTCAGCTTGCATGGTGAATGCTCCACAATCTTTGGAAAAAAATTGGTCGTGTTTTTGCAAAAACTACATTTTTTATGATAGCAGCCTACAGGATAGCAGATGGAAGACGATCATGCGTCGGATAATTTGTCCTTGTGAGACCTTCAGATCGACGCCCTTGGTTTGATTTTACGGCTTGCGTAGTTCAAGAAATGTTGGATTATTTGATTTCTGCAAAAATGACAAGTTTTCAACGCCAAAACAAGAACATCGGCTATATCTCACGATAGAGAAAAGCTAGAAACTTGCTTTAAAAAGCAAAAATGTGAAGCTCAGTGAGATCTTTCGAATGAATGTAGTCATAACTGTATAACAGCTGCCAAACGTTCAGAAATTGGGAAAAACCACTTTGATCGGAAATCTCGAATTTTTGAATCGGGATTGCGCGGAGGGTGTTAGAACGCTAAAAGAACTTATTTCGGAAAGTTTCATCAAATTTCATCTTGATTTACGCCGCCAAACAACAATATGTGCCCAAAAGGAATCACCACCTTAAGTAAGGTGTCGTAAAAAATAAAAAGCAATTGAAGTGCAAAAAAACTTTCTTACAGAGAAACCAGTTACAACAGCTTACAAGTTTCGCTCTTATTCTTTTTCAAATGACTACCATACCATACCACTACCACTACTATTACCATACTACCATATTACCATACTTCAGAGCTAAGTATTTGTGGTCCGCCTCTTTACGGATGCATTGTCAGTGTATTGCGCGATCATTTGATTTTTGGGAAATATTAAAAATCAAAAATCAAAAAACAGCGCGTCGATTTTTGTTTTTTGTTTTTTGTTCTCACTGTAAAAACAAAAAACAACAGCTTGCTATTTGTTTCTTGTTTTTCCAGCAAATAAACAAAAATCAAAAATCAAAAATCAAACTTTTTCCAAAGTCACCCGTCATTGCTTTGAACTTCTCTTCAAAAACAAAAATCAAGAAACAAGCGTTTGATTTTTGATTTTTGATATGAAAACAAAAATCAAAAATCAAGAAACAAGCGTTTGATTTTTGTTTTTTGCTTTGAAAACAAAAATCAAAAAACAAGAAACAAGCGTTTGATTTTTGATTTTTGATATCAAAACAAAAATCAAAAATCAAGAAACAAGCGTTTGATTTTTGTTTTTTGCTTTGAAAACAAAAGTCAAAAAACAAGAAACAAGCGTTTGATTTTTGATTTTTGTTTTTTGTTTTTCAAAACTAAAATCAAGATTTCGCAGAACGACTAATTTAAGCTACTCACCTCAAATGTAACAACGTATTTAATTAATTAATTAACTGATTTTGGTTAATGCAGTTTCAACGTAATTTAAATTCTGGATGAAATCTTGGAATTGAGACGAGATTTGAAATGAGACTTGACCATGTGAAGCCGCCGGCCAACACTGGCCAACGGCCAGCCGGCCGGTGTAAATTTTCAGCTGCCGGCCGCCGGCCGGTTCAACCCGCCGTTGTAAAACACTGCATGTGCCTAATGTACATACAAATAGCGTGAAAACTTTTAAATACATACTAATTAAGATTTAAGAGTATTATTATGCAATTTTTAGATACCTCTATTGCAGTCGGCATTTCCCACTTTTCTATCTGATCGCTCGTTAAACCTTCCCTATTTTTTCTGCAGCCGTGATTTTCTCCCTACGCGTCTTGCGGTAGGTAAGTAGATAAGTACCGTGCGGTTATTGGGACGAAATGCACTGCAGTCACTCTCAAGGCAACTACATTCGTACCAGGCGAATGCAGCCATCCCCGCTTCACAAGACTATGACGTCTGCTCGTTAGACGCGTAGGGAGAAAAGCACGGCTGCAGAAAAGATAGGGAAGGTTCAACGAGCGATCAAATAGAATAGTGGGAAATACGGGCTGCAATAGAGGTATCTAAAAATTGCATATATAATAATACTACTAAATCTTAATTAATATGTATTTAAAAGTTTTCACGCTATTTGTTAGATTAGGCACAGGCAGTGTTTTACAACGGCGGGTTGAACCGGCCGGCGGCCGGCAGCTGAAAATTTACACCGGCCGGCCGACCGTTGGCCAGTGTTGGCCGTCGGCTTCACATGGTCAAATCTCATTTCATGTATCGTCTCAATTCGAAGTTTTCATCCAGAATTTAAATTACGTTGAAACTTCATTAACCAAAATCAGTTAATTAATTAATAACGTTGTTACATTTGAGGTGAGTAGCTTAAATTAGTCGATCTGCGAAATCTTAAAAACAAAAAACAAAAATAAAAAAATCAAACGCTTGTTTTTTGTTTTTTGATTTTTGTTTTGAAACCAAAAAACAAAAATCAAACGCTTGTTTCTTGATTTTTGATTTTTGTTTTGATATCAAAAATCAAAAATCAAGAACTTGTTTCTTGATTTTTGATTTTTGTTTTGAAATCTAAAACAAAAATCAAACGCTTGTTTCTCGATTTTTGTTTTTGAAGAGAAGTACAAAGCAATGACGGGAGACTTTGGAAAAAGTTTGATTTTTGACTTTTGATTTTTGTTTATTTGCTGGAAAAACATAAAACAAATAACAAGCTGTTGTTTTTAGTTTTTACAGTGAGAACAAAAAACAAAAAACAAATATCAACGCGTTGAGTTTTGATTTTTGATTTTTAATATTTCCCAAAAATCAAATGATCGCGCAATACACTGACAATGCATTACTTTTGAACACAAAACCTGCTTTTCAAGTCCGAAACACCAACAAAATGTTGTCTCTTTTTTGTTCTGCAGCCAAAAATCCAAGAAAATCATCAACAGTAGATCAATCTTCGATTTTTTCTCAAAGATACATATGACGAACACTTCATTTTAGTTCAAAAAACTTGTTCAAAACTTCAGATATAACTGACAAAGACGTTTTTGAAGTCTAAAAAAGTTGTTCTTTTCCATGAGCGACAGTGTACGTAAACTGAAGCCGAAAGTCGGAAATTAAGTTGATTATTCTTATGAGCTTTAGCTTTTCAATTTGTCTATTTTCTCTGGAACTCTACATATATACTTTAGCTACACAACTTCTTACAAAGTTAGTCAGAAATAAACAGTTACGTCTACCGAAGCCAAACAACTTTTCCAGTTTTAGAACAGAGGGGCTTTTTGAGTAACACTAATTTAGAGCTTAAAGAAAAGCATTCTCACGATGTGCTTTAGAAAAGCTTACACACATTGATGCACAGAGAAGCGCCAAAATCCTTTTTCAGTTGAAAGGTGCTAACTTAGATTTAACACCCTGTGAAAGTTTCCTAATCAATCGATCTGCCATATTGCAACCTTATTAATGATTAATTATATTAATGAAAATGATTATATAATGCCAAATACCCTCAATCTGAAAATGCTGCCAAAATAAAAAGGTGCAAAAAAACGCTGAATCTTTGAGTCAACAAAAGTAGGCCATAAATATCTTTCCACGATCTGTTGAAACTAAACGAATAGAAACTTGTAGTGAAGCGAAGCCCCGTGTTGGATTTAACTTAGTGTTATTTCAGTAGCCCATTTTAGTTTCAGTTTCAGTTTCATTTTAGTCGGTGGTCAGAAATAATTTCAGATTTCGTTTCAGTTTCAGTCGGTGAACCAAAAAAGTTGCAGTTTCAGTTTAAGTTTTAGTCGGCACGGCACTCGGCAACGTAAGTTCAGCTTTAGTTTTCGTCAGAGATTTAGTTTCAGTTCATTTATAAAAAAGGTTTCCAGCCTTCTGAGTTAAAATAAAGCACAATTTAATGTTTATTCAGCATCCCCTGCATCATAAACACTTAAGAATTAAGACTTAAGAATTAAGAATCAAAGGATAGAAACATTTTGAAATTAAAATCCGTAACTATAAATTAAATATAGTGAATCTTATCATAGAAACTTTGACTACAAATGTTGAATCGCGTGTTTTTTCATTATGACTTCTTACTAAGAGATGAATTTCAAGCGTATTGTTTTGCACTTCTAAAGCGTTAACTAGATGTTACCCACTAACAGAATCCAAGATTGAATCGGAATCAGAAAGAAGGAAGACATGTACCACCGAAGGTCCGAAAAATTCGACCCTCCAAAATGTCGTGGGACTCGAACCCACGACATTTTGCGCACTAGGCAAACGCTCTGCCGACTGAGCTACGGAGGCACAGTCTCATCAATCTTTGTCGGAATTCGTGAACCAATGTACATGACTTTCACAATGTGAACCCAAATAAGTAGAAGACGTAAGTAGACCTTCAAGTTTTCAAGTTTTAAGGAAAGACTGAGCTTCCGTCCGAGATTCAGTTTTTTACCCAAATTTGTTTCAGTTTAAGGTGCTGCGTACTGCGTGCTGATTTGCGGGAGGGTCCCCTGGGTACCTACGCAGTTGCGGCGGGGGGGGCGGGCCGTTAGCGTGCAGAGCATGGCCGAGAGCTGATAACGGAGAGCTTGCCAGCTGTCACACTCTTCTTGCTGCGGCTCATTGAAAGCGATAAATATGAGACGGAGAAATAAAGATTTCGGAGAAAACAAGACCGCCAAGTAGATCGACGTAAATCAAATCGAATCAAAAAAATTCAGACACTAGGCGCCATTTCCTAACAAGTATTTTCTGTGATTGGACACTGTTAAAAATATTAAACCTATTTTCATACCCCCCCCCAAAACAATTTTATTTTGAACTGTTTTTAGGAAAATATTTTGGTCATTAAAAGGCCACTTTATAAACTGGAAACGACTGGAAAAAGTCATATCTGAGATAAAAAGAGTAATTTTCAGCTGGAGTTATCCCACTCTGTGCTAACAGCACTAGCTCACTATTGTTCTCCAGGGGGAAATGAACAAACACCTTCCAGAGTCAAACAACTGCTGAAATTAAGTTTTCGGGATTGATTCTGGTGTAGCTTCAGAAGAATCTCACAATAACAAGAAAATATGCGCACCTACAGAAGTAATAAAATGCATGTACTCTAAAGATCTCATGTTTAATTTGTCGGCACTAGCCACGGTAACCCTATTGCAGTTGTAAGGTAACTGGCTGATAGACTATTACCAAGAGTCTGTCATACATAATAATATAATAATACATAATACATAAGAGTATGACAAGCCGAGATACTTCATTCATTTTACAAGGCAGGAACTAAACGGTTTACCAACTAAACCATGCACGCTGCAAGCAGACTGAAATCCCATTCCATCCCAAATTCAACTCTCCTCTTTTAGAGTCCAAACTGGAGAAGTTGGGATTTTGAATGCCGTACATGTACAGTGTCACATATGTAAAGATACAAGTCTAGACATAGTAGCGAGGCGGGGCTATGTAGAGAATTAGACTGTTTGTGAGGGGGTTTCAGCAGCGTGCATAGATTAATTTCTGCCTTCAGTGTACCGAGGATGTTTGGCAAACTTTTACGTACTTCTATTACTAGTGTGCCTATGTTGGACGAGATAAAATTGCCTTCGGGCTGAATACGGAAATTAAGGCACCAGGTTCCTCCAAGCCTTGTGCAGTCTTAAGCCCCTTTCGCAAAAGAGTAGGGTAGAGCAAGTTTAAGTTTACCTCGCTCAACTACCCTTCACTAAAGAATTAAGTATCGAAAAGGTCCTTAGGAAATCGTTCAGAATTTTAGACTTTCCTAGTTGGAAACACAATTTTACGGTTTCTAATGGCCACAGACGACAGACGTCACAAACGACAGATTGTTGATTCAAATAAATTCGAGCAAGATTCGGGTCTTCGGTGGGTGCTGACTGCTGTGTAACATTAAGCATCATCGTAGACGAAATATAAGTATTGCCGGAAGCTACCTCTGCTCTTTCTCCACTTTGTTTTAAGTGAGCGGGTGCGCGTACGTCAGAGATTTAAGAACGCCAGAAAGCTGTGACTCTGGCCGGTAGAGCTATCGGTAAAGTGAAATTAAAATTAAATTAAATTAAAAGTATTCGGAGATTCAAATATTTTACAAAATGTAAGTATACGAAATCGACATACATATCATTGTCATTATAAGAAATGCAGATTAGGTTATGGACTTCTTAAACTAAATTTAAACCAATTAGACCTCTACAGGAGCTTTATTATGTACTATTTCGATCTTAAGACTTCTAATATAAGCTACATTGACATTACAGTCGCTTAATTGGTCTCATGTGCACAGGAGACCTACATTGAATTTGATAAATAATTGGATCCGATGCCACAATGGGGGACCATTTCGTCCACAGAAATTTCATTTGCCCTAAAGTGAAATGGCGACCTGCGCTGAAGCACCTGAACGTCATCTAATCATCTCAAATAACACTAAATAATAATGGTTCGTTGCCAACTATAGAATCATTAGCTTAATTTATTTTCCGGTTAAATTATAGGTTAGCCTACTGCATAAATGATCAGAGAAACCTGACGAATGATTGGAACGGGAACTTTATCACAGACGTTCTTCATTAGAGCTTAATAATCTAGTTTTAAGTGAGAGAGTGCAAAAATAATGGAAAATTCTTGAAGCAATCCTTCAAGGTTTCTTTGCTGCTTTCTTTGCTTTTTGACAACGAGATATTAAACTATGCAATTATAATTGTCAAAAAGTGAAATGTTGTTGCCGAATTTTGCGGAATGAATTGAAAATTGGGTTACGTCATAGTATTGGTGAAAGTAAAATCAGATTGCCAATAATTTTTACTATTTGAGATAAGGACTACTGAGAAAGCTGTATCAAAAATGTCAAAATCAAAGGAATACTCCAGTTTACGAAAATATAAATTTTATTGAATTTTCTTCAAAATTATATAAGTCACATATAGGGTTGTGCCACTAAGAAATTTCTCGGGCCGGGCTCTGGCTCGGACCGGACTGATGACTCGGTTCGGGCTCGGCCAGCCCGAGCCCGGCCCGAAGCCCGAGGCCCAAGTCAAGGCCCGAGCGCCCGAACCGATTCACGGCCCGAGCACAACCCTAGACATATTATTGACTGAAAGGTCAGAATCTATTAAAGTATACAAGGAATATCGTGAAACTTTTCCTTTAATAATTATAGAAACGAGTAAATTACGGCGTCGCCTATGATTGAACTAGAAAGTGCTGTTAGCTGTGTATATCTATTTACGTTGTCAAGAGTTCCACTCCCAAATTCTGCATTGGAGAACGAGAAATTTTTTGACATTGCGTGCTTAGGTTTCACCATAATTCATCTATGGTAGTAAATATTTATCATAATGTCTGGTTATAAGCTATCCAGCTTTCAATTAATCAGTAACATGAAATTAATAAGGTTCTTGGCCAAAAACAAAAACATATTAATAACAAAGACTGCAAAATAAATTAAAGAATAAGTGAAATTACTAAGTTATAGAAACCGTCTTGGTTATAAACAATTGTGCATTTGAATGAAACTGTTGTGGATGCACATTTGTAATGAAAGGAAGTTTCATAAAAGCGGGAAAATGAATTTGGGAATTAATGGCAAAAAGGAATTGTACGAAAAATGAGTTCTTCAGTTACAGAGGAGATGAAGAGTCCTAATCTAGTGATGATTGACCTGATTTGAATTAATATTTAAGTTATTGGATGCATTTTGTTATGTTTTGTCCTAATTTGCCAGGGTTGCCCAGTATAAACTCATATACATTTAACTAGGGACCAAGGTTTTGCGATCAGAGCCCTTAATAGGCCACTAGCGAGAATTGCACAACGCATAGTTGACTTAAAGCAGTCTGAAAAGCTAGTTTTAACAGTTAATTGGAGAATTGCGTCATGATCAGTATTACTAACATCATTACTAACACCGAAATGTGAATTCCAATTTAGAAGAGTAGATACTCTTGTTATGTCCGAGATTGGACTTCTAATTTCCCCTCCCTTTCCCACGGTCGGAGATACCTACTGTCCAATTGTAAGATGCCTCTTAATATCTAGTAGGGAAATAAAATCTCTATGTTCTCAAAGTTTGAAGTTTAAAAGTCAGCAAAGAATGTAGTACGAAAAGCCATTAGAAAATACTAAATTATTGGAAGATGGTTCGGATTTAGGTATTAATTAGTTAGGTAGGTATTTATATGATATAATATAGGTTAATTATTGTTAGCTTAGTAATAATTGGTTAATTTTAATAATTTTATGTGAAAATATAACTTAGGTTCATTTGAAAGGCGAGCTTCTGTTGATTCCGAAAATCCAAACCCCACTTTCTAACTCTCAAAAATAAGCAAGTTATAGGCAAAAATGTTTTTGTAAAATTACTTCTTCTTTCGTAATCTTGCTTCTTCAAAAGGAGTGCCTTAAAGTTGGCCTCCTCAAAACCTTTATACTAAGTACCTAATTGGCCCCTAATTGGCCCTTAATTGCTACATAGGTGGCAGGTGCATTGACACCCTCATTCATGTTTTTACATTCCCCGTGTCCTCAAGTGTCCTTTAGACTGGCCAAAGGCTAGCATAGAAACTAGCCTTTCCTCAAAGTCAGTATACACTTTTCTCAAGAAGTATAGGTTCGGAGGGGGCTTACCCCCCTCCCAAATTGTTTAATTATCATAAAACTAGCTACGTATACTAAGTATTATACGTAGATCACGAAAATGTAACGTTTATTTTGTGAAAAATTACGTAATATTTTTTATGCATATTTCTTGTTACAATTGCTCCCCTGGCCTCATTAATATGAGGCCACAGAAAAGCCAGCAACGAGTAGCAATTGTTGCTAAGGCCAGCAAACAGCGTCCCTTGTTTACTGGCAAAAGTTGACTCCAAAACTCAGGGTAGGGGTCCAGTAAACAAGAACCTGTTAAAATAATGAAAATATGAAACGGACGTTTAAACTGGGTAAAAAATCCCAACTTATTAATAATTTTTTCAACTATAGTGTAAAATATGGTGAATTTTAAGCCCAATTTCAAAAAAATTGGAAAAGGTTGAACATTTAAGCTGAAACTGGCCCCTTTGGTTACGTTTACGTGTTAACCAAAATTTCGCAAAATTCGGCGAGATTTCAGTACCGAAAATTTATCAAAAATGGGTCAGTTGTAGGGGCAATAGTTTCTAAATCTCATTAATTTCAGGCTCAGCGGACTGGCCCGCTGGCAAGCCCCTAGTTCGCCAATGTTAAAGGTGGCGAGCTTCTAGAAAGTTCTAGAACTCTCTAGAGGCTTTGCCTTAAACTGAAAAGAAAAATCCGCCTCGAACCGATTTAATGACCTGTCACCGAGCTGTCAGAGAGCTGTCAGCTCGGTCCAAAACTTTTCCAAAACATCAGTGTTCGCTTGAGCAGCAACCTCAGGAGGTTGCTTTTCTCCCCCCTCCCTTGGTGTGTCTCCGCTGTGTGCCAGAGTTTTGGCACGGAGAATAAGCACACCCTCCCGGGTTAGGAAAAAGATTAGGGACTTTTCTAGCCTTCGGACTAGAAAAGGAAATTGAGATCACCAGCGAACACACACAATTGAGGGCCAGATGGGTTTCCTATGCCCGGCCAAAAGCCGAAACGAGGACCAAAAATCTAGGGATTAAAAGGCCACTTTTTGGCCACACATTTTTTATTGTGTTGGGCCTTCGGGCCAATTTATATATATATATATATATATATATATATATGTTTTTTGGGACTTTTGGCCGATTTTTTCTATATTGTATGGGCCTTCGGGCCAAGTTTTTTATGTACTATTTTTGAGTCTACAGGCGAAATTTTTCTCATTTTTATCATGAGGCCTTCTGGCCTAATTTTAGTTCTCTAGCATGAGTGGGCCCAAGGCCAGTTTTAGTTTATTCCTACATTTTATTTTATGATTTCCTGTTGTGGGGCAGCTCATGTAAACCCCTCCCGTCCGATGGAGGTCTTGAGTTTTGTCCCTTATTTATTATTTCACCTTTTATTTTTATGATTTCTCTTCAGAAGGCAGCTCATGCAAACTCCTCCTGTGCGATGGGGGTCGTGAGATTTGTCTAACTTTCTTATTTCTTTAGGTCGGTTCCTAAAAATAATAGGTCTTTAAAAATCTAGGACGTTTGACTTGAATTCTAAAAGCTATGAGTTGTTTTATTTTAATTAGTTATTGAGAAGTTTTAAAAGGGAATGACCGGCTTCCCTGTCTGTTGTTTTGTGTATTAATATTAATAATGTGTTGTAGTAGTTTTGTAGTAATGATTGCTTGGCAATCATTACTCACATGGCTTTCGTAAAGTTCCCGAAGTATTTTTTCAAAATACTACAAACTTCTCAAACTTATGCGCTAAAAGTAGAGTTTTAAAACATTAAAACTCGCACCAAAGTTTTCACAAAGTTCCTAAAAATTAGTAGTTAATATTATTAGGATACATTTAAAATAGTAGCTAAGAAATGAATAACATTAGTCGTAGCTAGTATTAGGTTTTGTTGTATTTGTAGTTGTAATTATGTTTGCAATTAGACATAGTTAAGTAACCATTAGCTAAGAAATCGTATGACTGCGTGTGTGTGT
>JASAND010029500.1:0-14487 GCA_030248195.1 Trissonchulus latispiculum | reverse complement strand
ATCATAAGCTAATAAACTAAAATAACAAGCTTTTGATCAATGAATAAACTATTTAAAATAAAGTGACGAACAATACTGAAGTTAAACAACAGATATAAACACAAATATTTTGCACTATTAGGTCTTAGTTTAAAAATTTACGCATCTGTCCAACCGTGTTCTGGACACATAGATAATTTACTCATCTGTCCGGACAGAATGCGATAATTGCAAGAATTTATCTATCTGTCTGCGCACATGCATAATTTATCTATCTGTCTGGACACTTTCAGAAGTGTCCAATTTATTCATTTGCCCGTAACATATATACTATTTTACTGCAAGTTTTTCACTTCGTAAGTTACTAGGTAAGTTACTACTTTCGTAGGTTACGTAAGTTACTGTATATATATACATGTATATACATAGGTGTACCACCTGTTTGGGTTGGGGGGAGTAGAAGGTCCAAATTTGGCTCGGGGGACCCCACCCAAATCCGAAATTTGGAGGGAAGGGGGAGGACCCCCTAAACTGTACCCAAGGTTTTTTAGCAAAAATGCTCCTTTTTCGATGTTACATTAAACGTACTCAAAAGCTTCTGTCAGTAGTTTTCGTATGCGAAAATAGGCCTTGAAAATTGACAAATTTGTACAAAAATATGCCTAAATTAGCCCAGATTGTGGTTTATAATTGCGTATATTATCTTTTAATTGCTATAAATAACCATCTTTAGCTGTTTATAGGTGATTTATAGCCTATTTTTCAAATGTTTTTCAAAATTTTCAGAAGTTGCAAAAAATTTTTCAAAAATTTTGCATTTTTTACTTGGTTTGGACCCAATTTTAGGGGGGAGGGGGGTTTGAGCTCGTCTTGGGGGGGAGTAGTTGCGGTCGGGTAGGGGGGGAGGGGGGTCTGGCCTCTCCGTGGGGGGGGTCTCACAGGGGGTACACTGTAGCCTGGTACACCTATGTGTATATACATCTCCATTTTATTTATTTAATCTTTTCAAAAGTTTGCATGGCAGATATTTTTCCAATTTCAAAAAATTCTTCAACTCTGGGAGCTCTGGGTGTGCTTGTCTAAATTCTCCATGCTTTGCTTCACTCACGGGATATTTATATAGTTTTTACCAATTGGCAAGTGAACTAACCTTTTCCATAAACAATATTAATTTTCTTGTAAAAATATTTTGTTCCTGGAAAAAGCAAATGTTTCCCCCCCCCCCCCGGAAAAATTGTTACCACCCCCCGGAAAAATTTTTCAGCGGGCCCCCCCTTTTCAAAATCCTGGATCCGCCACTGCACCTATGTGCTACTGCTAAATTTAGCTTGCGCAGGAAATATGCTAAACCTTAGCTAATAAAACGTGCCGTGGACTGGTTGCTAAAAAATATTGACAATTTAAAGTTTTTAAAATTGTTTAAAATAGCTTCTTCCTTGCAGCACAAACGTCAAGCATATTAGACAAACTCAGATTAGTTTATGCTATTCTTTATGCGATTAGTTTACGCTATTCACATTTTTCGCATGGATTGTTCTAATGGTGCTACAGGGGGACTGGGGAGTAGTTGCTATCTTGACAAAAAGCTGTGAAAAGTAAGGAGATACGTCTCCCAGAAATACCTTCCGTGACTGAGTAGCCGCATTCAAAAAGACAAGTTTAAGTTTATTTGGACTTATTGATTAATTTAATATTTCTTATGTCATGGGCTTGGTCCTCATTTCTAATTTCTTTCAACATTTCAATTGAAAACTTTCTAAATTTAGAATGGATAAGGTAATAATACTTTTAATTTAATCTTGGCTCTGATTTTACGGCACTATGTTGCTTTCACTTGATCTTATTTGCAACTTTTTTCATTTGAATTTCTTTTGACTTAGAGACTGATCTAAAGACATCACAAGAATAATAGGGGACAGTCACAATGTTAATATGGAATTATGCGGAATTAGCCTAGAACAAAATCTTCTCATTGGACATAGTTTTAGAATTATTTTACATTTTTTTTGCAAGTGGTTCAACATCATTGTGGCTCATCTTGTGAACCGAAAGATGCTGCTCACCGCGGACTATGAAAAAGTCAAGAAGCGGAGAAGCGAAGACCAAGGATAGAAAACTTGGCCCCCAAACCAAACTGCCGTGCGGTTATTGCAGTCACCCCCAAGGCAACAGTACTCGTCCTTTCCGACTACTGTTGCCCCCCGCTTGACAACAGTGACGAAGATGGCTGAAAACTAGTTGGCTTGCTCGTTAGCCTTGGGAGGAAAATAGGGCTGCAGAAAAGAGGAGGGTGGGGAAAGCGAGCGCTCAGGAAGAAAGAATGAAAAGTCCGCAGATTAGAAAGAAACTTATCAAAGGATTGTTCGCATAGACACAGGGGGACCTTTTTCACCCACCCATGCCTATGCGTAATGTTTCCCTAATAGTTAATTTAAAGTAAAAAATTAAATTAGTAAATTTTTACTACTTACAGACTTATTTAAAATACTTTAAACATTTCTCAGTGGGTGTACAAAATTTTAAATTTGCTAACGTTGTTGGCCGTCTCAGAGCAAATTGCGCAGTTTAATAAATAATATAGACTTACATAGCTTGCAAGAAATGATAACTTAGTTTTATTTTACATTTAATTAGCTAAGTTTTACAAATTATTCAGCGTATTATTATAAGTTCTTTTGCACTTGTTGTCTAGTTAAGAGTGTATAATTACCAGGTTCATGTTGGTCATGGGACGCTTCTAAGCCAGCTACAAGAGGGAAAATCATTGAGTATTGATAAATTATGTAAACTATTTAAGAGCACTATTTAAGGGCATTATTTTATTTTAATTAACTAATTTATACTTGTAATATGCTTTAAATTGACAGGCTGTGATGGACATGGGGGGTGAAAAAGGTCCCCCGTGTCCATATTACAGTCTGAATCTAGAACTTTCTGTATAAACTTTGATCATTTTAAATTAAAATATACTTATGAAATTCGAAGGGTTATGCTAATTTGTTTCCAATATTTGGAGGTAGTTTTAGTTTCTAATCTACGGACTTTTCCTTCTTTCCCATTTGAGTGCTCGGCCACTCCCTTCGACACCTCTCTGCAGCCTATTTCTTTTTTACCCAAGGCTATTGAGCAAGCCAATTAGTTTTCCGCCAGCCTAGTCACTGTTGTCAAGCGGGGGGGCAACTCCAGTCGGTGAACTACTGCAACTGCCTTGGGGGTGACTGAAATAACCGCACGGCAGCCTGGCTTTGGGACCATATTTTCTGTCCGTGGTCTTCGCTTCTCCGCCTCTTGTCCGTATTTTAAAAACGGTCTGCGGAGAGTAGCATTTGTAATGAAATAGAACTCAAAATTAGCTTTGTGACTCGGAATCGATCTCTTAATCTGAATGTTTCATGAAATCGTGAAATATAATCAGTTACTGTACAAAAACTTAGGGATTGTCTTTGTATGTATTACGATCAAGCTTACGTGCGAATCATATCAGTTTGTGAATATACATTAAGTTAGACCTATTTCAACACAGCATTATTCTTAACACCGATCCCAAGCTGATCCTTAGACTCTGTTAAGCCAAGCCCGGTAAAAATGTAACATCCAAAACAAGTGGAAATTACCAGAACCCATAACATTGGTCATATTTTTGAATCTTAAGCATTTGTTTCAATTTTCTTCTCACTTTGCGTTAACAGGTGCCTGTAGTGACTAGTTGCAGAAGAAGCTAATAGACGAAACATTTGTGGGCTCTATCCCTTAAAATAATGACCATTTAATGTACTCTTCGCCGGAAGCCAGATTGACCTTTAACTCGAGTCAAGACAAAAACTCTTCTTTGCTTCTCCAGTTTTACGCAGCTAGAGGTCGGTATTTACATCGGATTGATGTGGTTCCGTTAGCTGCAGTAGTGCGAAGTCTGCATTACTTTCTTTCTTGAAATTTCCAAAACTTCATTAATTTCTTGGTCTTTATTGCAAGCTTGGTCTACCTCAACAAAGCTTCAATATCATAAAATTCTAAAGTCCCATTAATTAGGCTTTGTTCTACACCTGGTCTCATAATTTTAGAATCCAGCAAAGTTTAGAGTTTGAAGTTATAGTTTTCAAGATTCCAGACGCCATTTTGTTTCCTGTCGGCGGCGTGACTTGTTAGTTTAACTCTGGGTAGCTATCTCAGATGCCTTTTTATTTATGCGAAAACAAAATGTTTGTCTAATTTTTAATAGCAATGAGAAATGCCGGATCCAAATTGTTAAAATCAATAAAAAGATCTTTTGATTAGATTCATTTGAACACAAGAATAATTAACGTTTGACTGAAACTGACCGGCATCCCTTTTAAAAAAGCGAGAGATAAAAACCGGACGTAATTACGTTTTCTAAAGTCTTTTGCATCTTAACTCGATAATTCGGGTGCCAATCATTGTTCGTGGATTTGTGGCTAAGACAATAAGTGTTCGTATTAATTATTGTTACACTTTAGGTTCGCTGCATAACAAAACAGGAGGGGCAATGAATGCCCAATCTGAAAAATGTCCCGAATAGTTGTTTTTAGTCAGATTGCGCAGTCTTAGTTATTCAAAACAAAGATGCGATTCAGAGCAACTATCGAAATCTAGCATTAGATTAAATCGTACGTGATTGCGGAAATTTTATTGTTATTTAAACGGGAACAAACCGAAACAAGGTTATTGCGACTAAACAAAACATTAAGACTAGCATGAAACTTGGAGGTTCAGTAGTTTAAGATATTCATTATGCGCAAGTTTGGATAAACATCAGACTAGGCAGATATTACATAAATTTGAGTTTGCTTTCTTGCTTTTTAATCAAAGCGCTGGTAAACTAGAGCTGTTTTTAAAATTAGATTAAAACAGCAGGAAATTTGGGCTTTTAACTTTAACTTAAATCTGAATCTGAAACTGCTAGCTAAAGCCGATTTCACACGATGGGGATTTTCATGGGGATTCCCCTGGGGAATCCCCCGGGGACGCAACATTCGAAAGTTTTTCCAAAAATCCCCAGGGGATCCCCATGGGGTCTTTTCATGGGGATTCTATTCACACGATGGGGACAATCCCCAGGGGATGCTTGCTATAGATAACGTGTTGTTTCCAATTTCTTATGACTAACACGAGCGAATGGAATTGCTGTTTCTCAACAATTTAAATAACAATAATACCAATTCGAAATATGATCATTTGAAGACAAAAATTATAAACAAAAAGTACTTTCTATCAACTGAATTTAAATGTAAAAATATAGGCATAATAATTTAATCTGGAGTTAATTGTTAGTAAATTCAATTCATCGCTATGATTTTTCCTCAAGACTGTTGAATTATAATAGTTTTCGCTTTTCCTTGTTCTGAACAACTCAACAAACCTGTGAAATTGTTGGTACAATATCAATTTTGCTTGTTGCATAAGCAATATTATTTCGAAATTTTGTTATGATGCGTTTAAGACTGTTTTGACTACAATGACAGCTGATTTTGCTGTTCTCTGATTGGTTGTTTCCTGGGAATCCCCATAAAAAATTGCTCGGCGAGCAATCCGTCCCCATGGGAATTTTCATGGGGATCCCCACAAAAATCCCCATAGAAATCCCCATGGGGCGTCCCTATGGGAATAGATGGGGTCCCCATGGGGAAATCCCTTGGGGAATCCCCACAAAAATCCCCATCGTGTGAAATCGGCTTAAACCTTGGTATAAGAGCTAAAACTTGTTCAGCGAATTTTTAAAGCTAGAATTAAGGAATCGACTCGTTTAGGCCCAGCACGAAGCGAATTTGCAACTATTACAAAATTGACGTGCTTAGTACTCAAATGTTATACATATTAAGCGAAATGGCACGAATCTGCGAATAATGATTCTTGGGTTAAAACCCGCGTATCTGCTGATGATTAACGGGTTTTAACCCATTTGATTCAGGTATCAATCAAGCCTTGGCCAAACTGCTCCTGGTCCTATTATTATATTTCGAGCCATTATTGGTTAGAGATTCTGAATCTTATTGACATTTACTTTGCTGAGCCTGGCCTGGCTTTGGCCATCTGGCCTTCGTGATCTGTCGCTGCTAACTTTTTGGTTCTACAGTTGTGCCTTTGACGTAAAGACAGTTTCTTGTTCCCCCAATCTATTTATTACAGCGGTGAACTGAATGGTATCTGAAATGGAGTATAATGTGACTGCATAAGCGGAATCGTCGACCCCACAAATTGAATGCTGTGAAGCAAGAGCAAATAGAAGTATAGTTTTTGTATCTTATATCTATGACGAAATTGATGGTTTCTATATGAATATTGTGAAATACTAGTGAGGGCCAGAATCTACAGACCGCATAACTAATTTTGTTAAGTAGCCTAGTGTCTCAAATGATAGAATAAGCTACCTGTTAGGCAATTAACCGACCAAATCTGAAATTATCAATTAATTGCCAATAACACTGCAACGAATTATAAATTCTGACTCATAAATGAATTGAGATCTTAGCCTTAATCCTGTACCTGTACCTGATCATTGTCAAATTTCAGAAGTACTTGTGACATATACCATGTTTGTCTTGTCTGTAGTATCTTAAGGTTTGCAGTGTATTTTGCAGTCTTTTTGCACTTCTTTAATATTTGTATCAGTTATACTCTTGCAGTGTTTAAATATTAAACAGCGTTTTGGGAAAGCTAACCTGTTACTGATTTCCCCGAGTTCCCCCCCATAAGCTTCGAGGGTTTAAGCCTTCATTCCGAAAAGGCATAGAATTGCCTCGACAAAATAGGTTTAGATTACTGATTGTGCGAAAGGCTAGAGTCTAAACCTAACCAACCCCAAGAGACCCACTATCGCAGTGAGAATTTGCTAAACGAGCTCACAAGAGTACCCCTCCCGGTCAGCTATTCAGTTCCTGTCATTAGAACACCACTGTGTCGGGAACTTGAATCTTAGGGCCTATTTCTTTAAAGATTAAAATGGTCGGATTAAACGGATTAAATATCAGCCGGATTAAAATTTTAATTTTTATTCCTTTAATGCATGATTAAACGGATTAAAAGGATTAAAATTAACTCGTTTAATCCGAAAATTTTTAATCCGCGGATTAAACGAGTTGATTTTAATCCACTTAATCCGCCGTTAAAGAAACAGCGATTAAAAATTTTAATCCGCCAACTTTTAATCCGTTTAATCCGCGTAGCTGCACGAGGATTAAAAGTTAGTTGAAAATGCAGGCGGAGGATTAAACGGATTAAAATTAATCTTTAAAGAAACAGCGATTAAGCATTCGGATTAAAATTAACTCGTCGAGTGTTTAATCCGAAGTGTGAATAAAGAAACAGGATTAGATTAAAATTTTAATCCTAGCTGCATTAAAGAAATAGGATTAAATTTAATCCGTTTAACTCGTTTAACTCACTGGATTAAATTTTAATCCGTTTAATCCGAGGTGCTATTTCTTTAATGCGGATTAATTTTAATCTAATCCGTTTAATCTTTAAAGAAATAGGGCCTAAGTTCAGTCTAAGCTGTGCGCGCTGACCAGTGTAAAGATAGGCACCAGTGCCAATTCTCTAATCAGCCTCAGCCAAGCCTGACCAACAGGTCCGATTATATTTGCAATATAAGCCCTATCATTACACATTTTACAGTGCTCAGGAAGCACTACAGAAGCTGGAAAAACTTGCCACTTGCAAAAAACCTTCCTTGGAGGCGGTAGCTGTCGAAATTAGGGGGAAAATGAGTCGTACGTGTATTATTCACGCATGGGCAATGCCTGCACAACTCCTGCACATGTGCAGGCTAAGAAAAATTTGCCCCCGCGCAGTGCGCAGCAAAAATTTTACCCCCGCGCAGTAAAATTTTTACCCCGCGCAGGAAAGCGCGTCAAGATTTTATCCCGTGCAGCAAATTTTTATCACAGCGCAACAAAATTTTTACCCGCGCGCAGCAAAGCGCATTAGAAGTTTATCCCGTGCAACAAAATTTCTAACTCGAGCAGCAAATTTTACCCAGAATCAGTAAAATTTTTTACCCCGCGCAACAAACTTTTTACCCGCGCGCAGCAAAGCGCATAAAAACTTTATCCCGCGCTGCAAAATTTGACCCCCGCGCAACAAAGCACATTACAATTATCCCGCGCAACGAAATTTTTAACTCGGGCAGCAAATTTTACCCACGCGCAACAAAATTTTTACCCGCGCGCAACAAAGCGCATTAGAAGTTTATCCCGCACAACAGAATGTTCATCGCCGCGCAACAAAATTTTTACTCCCGCGCATCAAAGTGCATTAAAATGTTTTCCCGCACAACCAAATTTTTACCCCACGCAACAGAATTTTCACCCCCGCGCAACAAAGTGCATTAATGTTTTAAGCCGCTCATCCAAATTTTCACCCCACGCATAAAAAATTTTATCCAAATTTTATGCAACAAAATCATTTAAAAATTTCTTGGTTGGCTTCGCCCTTGGCGTGTTCCATTACTTCGCGCCTGCCACGCGTTGTCCATTATATACATTCTTTTAGAAAATTTTGCGCCATTGGGCCCGTTTTTGTTTATTTTTTCTTATAAATTTTCGCGCCTCCGGCGCGTTTTCCATTACATTTATTCCAAAATTTTTGGACCTGTGGTGTTTTCTTTTTCATTTCCTTTGAAACTTTTCGAGCCATCGGCGCATTTTGTTTTTTTATACATTTCATTCAACAAAATTGGCACCTTAGGCGCATTCTCCTGTAGCTTAAAAGTTGAGTTGAGTTCGCAGTCGAACGCATAAAGATACGCAATCGGCAATTGGCATCAGGGTTGGGCGAAACCGAGACTTTACCGAGACCGAGACTGGCCAAGCCTCGGCATTTGGGCGAGACCGACACCGAGACTGGTCAAGTCTCGGCTTTTCAGCGAGACCGAGACCGATACTCCCAACCCTGATTGGCATTTCAAGACTGCTCTCAATTAATTTCTTGAAACAATTTAATGTAGTTTGGGCTCTGGCTTTTTCTAAGGCTGTCTCCCCTGGGCCCTCCAGGGGCTCATCCTGTAAGAGGCCGCCCCCGTCGCGATTTGTATGTATGAAAAATTAAGGATAAAAATAGAAAAAAGGGCAAAAACCCAAATACTTTCCTACTTCCTTAAATTTCGTGCTATATGCTAAAAACCAAAGAATTTTCTAATTTTTATCGGAATATTTATACGTTGCGTTTATGAAGAGAAATCTTGAAATGAATCCGATTTTTCGGAGAAAATTGCTAGTTTTGCTTAAAAAAACTTCGAAGTGAAAGAAAATAAAGTTCCTTAGACAGTTTTTATTGCAAAAACTAAAAATTTCTTCAACCGGGGGCTCTGCCCCACAGATTCCCCGTTGCAAACCTTTTGCCGCCACCCGCTTTATAATTTTTACGGCCCTTTTTACGACATCCCCTCTTAATTGTTCCATTCTGCCTTGGTCGTTCCATCTGCAGTTGCTGGCTTTACATTCTCTTGATTATATGTTCTAAAAACGGAGTTTGGTTAAGTCAACGCTCGAGCAAAATTCTCCTTAAGCTATAGCGCACCTTGAATTCATGCTGCCGCCGCTTCCTTCATAATTTATTTTTCTAGATATGTAGATATTGAATTTATGCAAAAGCTGTTTTTTACTACATTCTTTTCCTAATGTTTCCAAGCTGGATCTGTTTTTCATACTGATTTCTGCCAAACCATAAAGTTGCACTAGCAGTTTAATTAAAATCCCAACTGTATGCCGGAGCCAAGCATTTGAGTATTTCCACCAAGAATTTTCCCATCGCCTTGAGGGTTGTATCGGACGAAATCAGAAGGTTATATCAACGGCTTTTTATAATGTGAAAATTACTTGTCATAGCTTCGACTTTTGAAAACTAATTATAACTTGGTTAATAATGCTAATTAAATCGTAAAAACGGAGTGAATTATGACTGCATTCATAAAATCCCCTTGCTATTTAAGTAAAACCAGAGAATTAAAATTTTAGCACTTTTTGCGATATGCATCAAAATCTTAGAGGATTGCGTAAAAGTTAGCAAATCATTCCGACAAAGGGGCTAGAAAGATACGTGAGTAAAACAGAGCTTTGTAAAAACTACAGTCCACACATGAAGTCCAGAGTCCACGTCGTGAAAACTTAAAAATTTGGGCCCCCGCGCAGTGAGCTCGATGGCTGTGCAGGCTAGAGCCAAGTTCATTGCCCATGTATGGTATTATTGCCGCTTTTTACAAGTCATCAGTATCAGAAACCGAATGCCTGAAAAGTCTAGCAAACTCGTTTTGGATTTTTAGAGAGCAAACG
Source organism: Trissonchulus latispiculum (assembly GCA_030248195.1). Classification (NCBI taxonomy): domain Eukaryota; kingdom Metazoa; phylum Nematoda; class Enoplea; order Enoplida; family Ironidae; genus Trissonchulus; species Trissonchulus latispiculum. The sequence goes on along the minus strand of JASAND010029500.1, from coordinate 4,222 downwards.
AGTACCCATACTTGTTACTGGGGATTTCAATCTTGCCGGGGTGAACTTGGAGGTACCTCAAGCAGTTTCGACTCACAAACTGGACCAGTTCTTACATTTACTGTTAGAAAATGGTTTTCCCAAAAGTTTCGTGGTCCGACAAGTGGAAATAACATTACTGAACCTCGTTTTTGAAAATCGACCAACCTGATTTCTATCAGTATCCAACCATGGATAGCGAATAGTGATTATTGCTGTGTGTTTTTAATGTAAATACTGAGGCCCTTCCAGCTGCCTCAGAAACACGATACTGCTGGGACCGGGCTGATTATGCTGGAATGATTGCCTCCTTGGAAATGATAAATCGGGGGGATTTCTTTGATGGGTGTGTTTCAGTAAACGATAAGTGGCTCGCTTTCGAAGAATTGTGCCAGCAAATTACTCAGGAAAATGTACCGACGAAAATATTCTCTGCTTCGAATGCGCCCAAACTTTTCAAATTGATTCGGCGCCTTATTTCACGAAAAAGGTTTCTTCATAAAAAAACTTCGAATTCGTTCAACTGATGAAAATCAGTTGCGATTTGAGGAAATTTCTGCAAAGTGCAATACTGAGATTAGGTTTAAACGTCTAACCGTACCTGTTCTGGCTATGTCAAACGTAAACTTTGTTGTTGTGATGATGTATCCGATCTATGTACCGCCGACAAAGCTGTTAGCGGCGACATGGAAATGTCTGACATGTTGAATTGCCAGTTTGAGTTTATATTTGTACAGAATAAGGGGAGGACTGTCCATTTAGCAGAAAAAGAGTTTGAAGACACTATCGATCGGGTCATTTTTACGACTACTTCAATCCGAGAAGCAATTTCTTCCTTAAGCTGGTGGTATCCTTTTGTGATGCTTTTGTGGTGATTTTTTGAAACGCTATAACTTTCGCAATTTTGGGAGTTAAAATAGCTTTATACATCATTTTAAAGCTTATAATCTGTACGTTCCTATGAGCAAAATTATCACAAAACTGGCAAAAGTGTTCTGGCATACTGACATCTGATAGGCTGAATACAGACCGAACAATTTTGAACATCGATTTTTCAAAACTGTAGAATCGACCAAAATTTGTTTTGTGCCATGATGTGAAGGACATATGGGCAGAGGGACCTTTTTTGGATTTGGCTCAACAAGCCTCAATACTCCAGAAAATCCTTCAAATGTGCGGTGACACGAAATTTGGCAACTTTGTATTCAGTTTTCTCGCAACTGGAGACGTCTTAGCTCAAACCAAGAAAAATGTCCCTCCGCAAGGGCGAATTTTCATCCAGCCAAAAATCAGGCAAATCCATTGGGTAGTTTTTGAGAAATCGACGTTCAAAACAAAATAATCGCAGTTTTGTCAAAATGGTTTTTCGGCCAAATCTCTTGCTTAAAGCAACGAATCCCAGCTAAAAGACATTGAAAAAATGGGCAATTAGGCCCGGTATCGATTGAGTATAAACAAACGAAAATTGTCATACAATTCGGCAGTAATTTTGAAAAAAACTGATTCCCTCGAAAATGGCCGTTTTTTGACCCCAAAATTCGTTTTTGGCTTATACTGACTTAACCACTAGAGATAACTCAAAGGTTGTAAAAACAAAAATGTTCGTTTTTGTACCCTCTTTCCATCCATAACAATCAATCTGATCTATCTACTATCTTCTGATAGTATAATGCCAAAAACCGAAAATTTCTTATCTTTTCACTTAAGAATGTGAAACTGGTCCCAGAATGTTAAAGAGCACCAAAATAGCATATTTGGAAAATTTCACCTACTTTCATAAAGAATTGAATCCTATAGGTCCAAATTTACACAAAAGGAAACCACCACCTTAAAGTTGTATTCTGCTGCAGGTCTCGACAAAATTCCGGCTAGATTTTTAAAAATCTGTTATCTTCAGCTCTACCGCCCCCTGCAGATAATCTTTCAGCAGTCCCTCGAGGAGGGGACTCTGCCAGCACAGGCATGAAAAAATATCCGAAAACCAGCAGTGGATGGTTTTTTTAGAAGGGATTGGGTGGCACGCAAGGTCTCTGAGGGCTGGGAGTTCTACTGGGAGAGCGGGAGGACAGGAATCACAGTCACGTTGAGCTTTACTGTTGTCGACTGCCAATCCAACAGTGATGCAAGTTGCTCTAATCTCGAGAGGTGAGGATTTGCTTACGGTAGTTGCTTTCTCAATCCATAGCGGAATAGCGTTGGTTCGTTTGACTCTGTTATATCCAAGATTTTATAGTTATTCTGTAAATATTGAGTTTAGTGGTTAGGGCATAAATTTTACCCGCCACATTTTGCCTGATGAAGCGGTTTTGAGTTTAGTTGTGCGTGCTTTGCCTAAACGAAATGTTGCCAAGAATAACCAGCCATTTAAAGAATTTCTCTATGGCAAGTTAGAGGCTTTAAATAATTGTCATATCTGTTATCTTAGATTTATTATATATGGTTGCTGCGAGAATTCCCTGCCGGCGTGACCTCCTATGGGGAGACGTCAGCAGGAAAATAGGAAGGCAGAAGACTTGTTATGTTGATGCTAATGCTTGATTAAGACTGTAGGAGCGAGCTGTGAAAGCGGGACCCCAGGCCTTCTTTCTTATCCACGTCACAGATTCTCATTAAACACTGATTTTTGAGCAAGCCTAGCCTGCTTCTCTGAGGCTCCCGCCTCTGACATCGTTTTGAAATATTTAGTTTCATTAGTTTCCACTCGGCCTCCTTTCAATTAAACCATCCACAGGAAACATTGCTAGCTTAACTTCTTTCAAATGCAAGCTACATGCGCCAGACAAAACCGCTTTTCACTTTCCATTCCGTACTACCTCATAATCCTGGACTAACAAGGTCTTTCGTTATCTCTTATCGCTCATATTTCTTATATCTTAAGATATTCTACTTTAGTCAGGATAATAATCTTACATTATACACGTTGATTCATGTTCTTGGAAATATGACACATAGCGACAAACATTGAGGCTATGTAACATAATGTCCCTGCCAGTGAATGCTTGACACAGATCGTGCACGGGCGAACTTCAACCTTTTAGGGTGGCGTGGAACTTAGTTTCCTCATCCTATTTCCCTGGCGCAATAGAAACCTAACGCAGGCACTGTGCAAAAACTGCGATGCTTAAATGTTACTTCACACTTTCTATAATTAGCTCGCTGAAACTCAAATACAATGCTCACATGATCGACCAATGGACCAAAACCTATTCTATTTATGTATGTTACAGCTTCACTCTAGCTATAATTTTTTACTACTTTCTTTCAACTAGGTTGTAAACAAAAGTTTTAAGTTAAGTGAAATGCCTCATACTTTCAGAAGACTGCTAACTTTGGAATACTTTCGAATAAATGTGGCATTAAATTTATAATTTTTGCTGCTAATCAATCAGGCATGTAATCGAATACAGTAAAAATTTTAAACAAAATTCTATTCTAAAAAGCCTTTATTTTTAATCTTCTATTCTAAAAAAGTTTAGTAGCAAAGCACTCCAATTAACGATTTTAGCAAAAACATTTTGAGAATAAAAGAATAAACATAAAGGATTTTAAAATTTAGTTCAGTTTTAAGTTTTTTAGTGTATTGGATTGGATTACGTTTCTTGTCGATTAGTAGCAAAAACTAAAAATTTAATACAAATATATTCAGAAGAATCCCAAAGTTAGCAGTCTCCGGAAAAGAGGTTTGCTGAATAGGTTTATATAAGCTAAATCTGTCGCATTTCTACACAATAAATGTCATTGTTTATAGCTTAATCGGTTAAAAATTGAATGAAAGGTTCTGCACTGAAGTCTTTGTATTCAGGTCACCAAAAGATGCATATTAAAGAATAACATCAAAAATCAAAATTTGATCTATTTACAGCCTTCCAGCTCAGTTTTACAGTGTTTTCAATCTCAAATAACGATTTTTAAATGAATTCGCGCAAATCTCACAAAATCAAAGCAACTGATTAACCCTTTTATGCCCGCAGCAGCCATTTGGCACAAGTGGTGATTTTTGTTCCACATCTGTTCCAAAGAGAAGACACCGGTTGCATAATGGAGCTCTGATCACTTGCTTCTTTTTTCCTGAACACTCCCTTTACAATTTGGAATAGTAATTCAAAAATAGCTAAAGGAATGAATTTTAGCAGACAACCAAGAAACTGAAAGCAAGAAAGAAAGAAATTAAAAGAAAGAAAATAAAGAAAAAGAATGACATAAA
>JASAND010029498.1:0-27555 GCA_030248195.1 Trissonchulus latispiculum | reverse complement strand
GCATTGTACTTCGTTCAGTTACGTATTGCTCATATACTTTATATAATTATATTAAACATAAGATCACATTTTTGACGAAACTTAAGCGAAGCATGCTTGAGATGGATTGGATTTTTGTCGTTGATCATTCACATTCGCAAATACTTTTTGCCTAAAAGGGCTGACTAAATCTGCGTACGTTAATAAAGCGCATTTACTACTTCTACCGTTTTGAAACGTTATATTGCCTTAAATGTTAACTGCTTTCGTATTTTGTACCACTGCTGTAAATGAGTAAGTTTGTCCACATGAAACTACTCTGAGTGCTCTGAGCAGTTTGAGTTGCTAGTTTCATCAAACTTGGAAGCAGATTGTTTCATAAAACGCAGCAGATCCATCAGAAGATCCGTACGACTTCGAATGGCTTCAAATTCTGGCAAAGATTCGAAATTGTCTATATTGGTAGTAATCATTTTCAAACATTTATCCTTCAACTCCTTCATTTCCAAAAGGTGAGCCAGCAGCAAGTAATCTCCCATATTTTCATGGCAAATCCCGTACTTCAATTTTGATTCAGCTGCTTGAAGTAAAGCTGGCAAATCATAACAATGGGCCATATTAGCCAGATCTTTCCAGCAGCAGAGGGAATTGTCGTTTACCAAAACTTCGACTTTGCCGTAGTAGAGATATTTTAAAAAGTATTTAACTGAAGTGCTCGGAAAATCGTTAAGGGTCAGTACGCCAGTGGCCTTCTCCGAAAAATCAGATTCCAAATTTTTTCTCAATACTGGACTTTTAAAGAGAGGAAAGCGATGGCCATAGAGGACTACGTTGTCAGAACAACGTATCGTAATATCAGTAAGCGGATTATCAGGGTTATCCATCCCAGACCATAACTCACTGTAAAGATCGCTTGATCGAGTGTCTGCAACTTCTGTCTCTTCAAATGCAGTGACCTGCACAGTGAAGTCACCATCTGAATTGCTGGGAAGTTGAAATGAAAGCTCACCAGGAACAGTGACGAGCTCATTATGTATAGGAGTAGTACATATACCATTGCAATCAATCAATTTCACGGTAATAGGCCACTGTGATGTCTCGTTTGGTTGATCTTTGCATTGCGAGAACCAGCTGTATTTATTGTAGCGACCGAAATCTAGAGTGCACTCACTACTGTCACTACGTTGTGTAAGAGTCACTGAAAGGAATGCTCCATCACTTGCAACCTGCGAACTGATAGTATCTATGTCTTCTCTAGAATTTTTGTCTATTCTGCAAACGCCATCAAATGTAAGGCTATGTGTTATGTTATATGTTGTAAGAAGATACTCATAGTTATACTGCTTACCTTTCCAGCTCATACCGAAAAAGCTTTTCAGCCCTGAAATACGAAACATTGCAATCCATTACACTGGCATAATGTAGGATTCTCCTGAGCATGTTCGAATTTCGAACATTTCGAATTTTTGAGGTCTCTTACTTCAATGTGAGGGTTTTCCTGGATAACTGTAACAAGCCTAACTTTTGCGAAACTAGTGTTAACTCAGACAGCGTGTTGGTTTTTACATGAAAAGATCGACAGCAAAACCATTAGCGTGGCATTTCTGTTACCAGCTTTATGGAAAATGAAGCAGACGTTCTTCATGACTACACTCACCAATTGCAGTCGATTATCTTCTAAGAAGCAAGCGCAAAGATAAATATAGACAGTAATGAATTTCTGCCCTTCCCTTGAAAGTAATACCACAAAGATCAGGTCGGTCGACGGCAGAATAGCGGAGCTGTAGTGAAGCGGAGCTTTTCTGCAATCACATTAAGCAATTATCGGTACTGATAATGCTAGCCAAAATTCCTACCGAGAAATTGGGCCCCACTGCGTCAAGTTTCAGTCTCTCTGCTTTAAGTACTTTCTCTGGCAAGAATTTTTATTTCCAGTTAGTTATGTATCCAAACATGTTCAAAACAAATCTGGTGAGGTACGATGCAAGGTGACAATGTTACAGCAGTGCACAACCAAATCTTGCAATTAAAACTGTCCGTGTACAAAGGGGACATTTGATTTTCAAATGCAGAGATAATGCAAAAATTAAACAATTAGGATTAGTAGTATAAAAATGACAGTTCTGGCTCAGAGGAGCCTGAGGAGCTTGAGGCTCTTCTTACAAATCATCCCGTATACTACAACCACTCTATAGATTTAGTTACAATATCAATAATTTTGTGGCATCTTAAACTTCTGTCTAACATCAACACACTACTACAATATAACCAGTTATAACCGGTTTCTATGACTCATCCTAGACTACTTTCCTACCTATAAATACAAATCCATAAAGGTAAATTTTCAGTCATGTCTACTGCATTCATTGCTGTTGCTTGCATTGGTGTTCCGAAACTTGGAGATATTCCGTTGGAGGTTACTGTTCTGATTCAACAACACAAGTCCCATCAGACGGATATACATCATTTGTTTATCCGAGCTCCCTACGATAAGCTAACATCAAATCAACAGGAGTCAATCCACTACGTCACCAGGCGATCATGTTTCGACTGGGATTGTAGTCCTCATCTACGAACCTGGGATCAAGCAATGGACCTCATCTCCAACATCCTGAAGGAGGCAAATGTTGACAAGGTTATAACCAAGGGTATTTCCCCGTGGAACCTAATTCGATCTGGGTTGATGACCAGGGGAAACGTTATCAGTGTAATAGAGGCTGGCACCTTGGGGGTTCCCAGCTACATGCAAATGAATGATGATGAAGGCAATGGTTGCTGTCCAGATCACATGCTAAGAGATGGAGCGAAATATTGTTCAGCTCACCGAGCACATCAACTGCTGCATTCATTCAATAATGAAGAACAAGACAGTGAATGACATTTATGCAGATAATGTTTGTTGTGTATAACATGCTTACTACTATCTTATTCAGTAAAATATCAAACTAGTCAGTGTTTATTGATAGCTAGGAATTATCTGTCAGCATGCTTAGATGCTTACATCAGCATGTTTACACTTACACGTCAGCATGCTTACATGCTTACGTCAGCATGCTTAGATGCTTACATCAGCATGTTTACACTTAGACGTCAGCATGCTTACATCAGCATGCTTACATGCTTACACGTCAGCATGCTTACACGCTTACGTCAGCAGGCTTACTTACTCACGTCAGCATGCTTACATGCTTACATCAGCACGTTTACACTTACAAGTCAGCATGCTTACATGCTTACGTCAGCATGTTTACACTTACACGTCAGCATGCTTACATGCTTACGTCAGCATGCTTACATGCTTACATCAGCATGTTTACACTTATGAATCCTATACAGGTTATGCTGCTAAATTATATTAAAAGAAATTATTATGAACTAAAGAAAAATGTATCTTTGTAAAGTGTGTGGTAAGCAATACTTGCATCGCCAGTCATTGCATCGTCACTCGCACATGGATCACTTAGAAGAATCCGATGTGCACTCTGATGATTCTGATATGGAAACAAATGCTTCTACAAAGTCAAACCAATCTGATCAGTCGGAGTCTTGCATCTCGATAGCGGATCCTTATGAATATTTCTGGAAAGTCTGTAGAGACCTCGTCGCTGATAAATACGGACCGATTATTGATGAAAAGTTTGCAAGCAGTGGTAAAAGAGATGATAACACTCTTTATCAGCATTACAACAAACTACTTCCAGAGATGCAAATGGAACTACTGAAAACGACATCTCACTTGGCAGCGTCATTTGACCGAGTGAAGGATTCATCCGCATTTCAAGAAATTGAACTTCTTTAATCTTTACCTGTACTGATTTTAGCTTAATTCTGACGTTACCATTGCAATTTTCAGCATGAAATACCCTTTGTGTCCAAAAATCATCGAAAACGGACGAGTAGTTGTGAAGATAGCACCTAAGGTTTTCTTGTACAATTTTGGTGGCGCAGCGAAAACTATTTGAGGAGCCTTGCAAACCCTTCTAAAATCTGGTGGCGCAACCAAGAACCAGTTAGTCTTATGGAAGTTGGATAAATAAGGCGATAGATCTAGGTGAAATTGATTCATGGTGGAACTAAATAATAATGCAATCTGGGGCAATTCAAGACTTATAAAGTGGTCGTTCAAACCTTACTATCTCAAAGAATGTCAGTTTCTTTACGACCACGATGTGATTCCTGAATTTTGTAAGTTTGAACAGTCGCAATTAAGACTTGCCTAGCGATGCTGAGTCTGGCATCGGACTGTTATTTGTTTTTATCTATAAATTCTAGACTATTTTGCTGATATTTCAGCTGCATTGTGCTCTATGTATCTACTTTCTTAATCTACTTTCTACTTAGTAGGTAGAAAATCTTCCGAATTAGGAGCAGGTTGATAACATTGACATATGGAGATCTATAAGGCAGTAAATATTGTCCTACCCAACTACGAAACACACTTAGTAGTTACTATGTTTAATATACATACATTGATTACACTGAATACATTACAGTACAATACATTACACTACATTATACATGTAAGGGTCAAAGACTTATAACGTTCAGTTTTATTCTTCGTCTTCACTCGAAAGAGGCATCGCAGGTAGAACTTGTTTGATAATATCCGGTGATTCTTGGAATGCTTTAATGTATGAAGCCTCCAAATTTGATGATTGGCCTCTCTTGCGCCGCTTCTCCTCCAACTTTGTCACTCTTTGTTCAATTTCTTGAAATGCGGATGATTCCTTCACTCGGTCAAATGACGCTGCCAAGTGAGATGTCGTTTTCAGTAGTTCCATTTGCATCTCTGGAAGTAGTTTGTTGTAATGCTGATAAAGAGTGTTATCATCTCTTTTACCACTGCTTGCAAACTTTTCATCAATAATCGGTCCGTATTTATCAGCGACGAGGTCTCTACAGACTTTCCAGAAATATTCATAAGGATCCGCTATCGACTCACTGAATGCTGCAAGACTCCGACTGATCAGATTGGTTTGACTTTGTAGAAGCATTTGTTTCCATATCAGAATCATCAGAGTGCACATCGGATTCTTCTAAGTGATCCATGTGCGAGTGACGATGCAATGACTGGCGATGCAAGTATTGCTTACCACACACTTTACAAAGATACATTTTTCTTTAGTTCACAATAATTTCTTTTAATATAATTTAGCAGCATAACCTGTATAGGTTTCATAAGTGTAAACATGCTGATGTAAGCATGTAAGCATGCTGACGTAAGCATGTAAGCATGCTGACGTGTAAGTGTAAACATGCTGACGTAAGCATGTAAGCATGCTGACTTGTAAGTGTAAACATGCTGATGTAAGCATGTAAGCATGCTGACGTGAGTAAGTAAGCCTGCTGACGTAAGCGTGTAAGCATGCTGACGTGTAAGCATGTAAGCATGCTGATGTAAGCATGCTGACGTCTAAGTGTAAACATGCTGGTGTAAGCATCTAAGCATGCTGACGTAAGCATGTAAGCATGCTGACGTGTAAGTGTAAACATGCTGATGTAAGCATCTAAGCATGCTGACAGATAATTCCTAGCTATCAATAAACACTGACTAGTTTGATATTTTACTGAATAAGATAGTAATAAGCATGTTATACACAACAAACATTATCGGCATAAATGTCATTCACTGTCTTGTTCTTCATTATTGAATGAATGCAGCAGTTGATGTGCTCGGTGAGCTGAACAATATTTCGCTCCATCTCTTAGCATGTGATCTGGACAGCAACCATTGCCTTCATCATCATTCATTTGCATGTAGCTGGGAACCCCCAAGGTGCCAGCCTCTATTACCCTGATAACGTTTCCCCTGGTCATCAACCCAGATCGAATTAGGTTCCACTGGGAAATACCCTTGGTTATAAACCTTGTCAACATTTGCCTCCTTCAGGATGTTGGAGATGAGGTCCATTGCTTGATCCCAGGTTCGTAGATGAGGACTACAATCCCAGTCGAAACATGAACGCCTGGTGACGTAGTGGATTGACTCCTGTTGATTTGATGTTAGCTTCTTCAGATCGTAGGGAGCTCGGATAAACAAATGATGTATATCCGTCTGATGGGACTTGTGTTGTTGAATCAGAACAGTAATCTCCAACGGAATATCTCCAAGTTTCGGAACACCAATGCAAGCAACAGCAATGAATGCAGTAGACATGACTGAAAATTTACCTTTATGGATTTGTATTTATAGGTAGGAAAGTAGTCTAGGATGAGTCATAGAAACCGGTTATAACTGGTTATATTGTAGTAGTGTGTTGATGTTAGACAGAAGTTTAAGATGCCACAAAATTATAGATATTGTAACTAAATCTATAGAGTGGTTGTAGTATACGGGATGATGGGTAAGAAGAGCCTCAAGCTCCTCAGGCTCCTCTGAGCCAGAACTGTCATTTTTATACTACTAGGATTGATTTTTGCATTTATTTCCTTATAAAAATCAAAGCCAAAGCTGTTGTGAGTTTGATTTTCTGCGCGCAATAGTAGCAAAATGCAAAAATCAAGCTGCATTCTGATTGGCTAGAGCCTTGCGTACTCTGATTGGAAGATTTGAATCACGTGTCCTGCTGTGCAATAAAGAATTTGCGCGTGCATTTTGCAAACACTACGAGAAATAATTTGGATCTTTTCAGGCTAACCCCCCAGGCCCAGATTCCGCAAAACTTGACCAAATGAGCTGAAATTTGGTATGGGTATGTTTTCGACCACGCTGAGTTCAAATATCGCGAAATTTTTCGATTTCGCGAAATTCGATTTTTTCGATTCGTAAGAGGGTCCAAGAGGAATCAAAAAATTTTTGCCTTCGATTTTGCCGAAAAGTTGTGTACAGGGGTTTTCGGGATCGTAGAACACGAATCTGAAGTCCGTTTTTCAATTCAGCTTTTCGTTAGCTCAGTAAGCAAAACTTGCAAGCTTAAGATGTAAGCTTATACTGAGCGGACGAAAAGCTGAATCGAAAAACGGACTTCAGATTCGTGTTCTACGACACCAAAAACCCCTAAATACAACTTATCAGCAAAATCGAAGACAAAACATTTTTCGGTTCCCCTTGGTCCCCCCTTACAAATCGAAAAAATCGAATTTCGTGAAATCGAAAAATTTTGTGATATTTGAACTCAGAGTGGTCGAAAACATACCCATACCAAATTTCAGCTCATTTGGTCAAGTTTTGCGGAATCTGGGCCTGGGGGTGGGGTATCCTGAAATGATCCAATAATTTTGCAATATTTAAAAAGATTGTTTCTACATATAAAATAATAAGCAATTAACTCGATGATTGTATATATTTCCAAACAAAGCGTCATATTTAATGCAAGTATGGCTTAGTTGTTTATCAAGCAGGTCTACAATTTAATTAATGTTCCTCTATCAACTCTTGCTGAAGAGATAAGGGCTAGTGCTGAACGTTGGCCGTTGCGGAGAGTGGCCAACCAAGCCACTGCTCGTTGGTAAAGAATTAACCATTGCCGATCATTGGTCATTGGTCGGCCAATTGGCTGTTGGATGTCTCGACTAATGTTATCATTCTATATAATACACCCAAACGAGCGGGAAAGCTTCAGGCTATTGCATAGGGAACGGCAAAACTAAATATTTAATTTTGATTAATTTTAATTATTAGTTTTAATTTTGAAAATCAAGAAACTCGCTCAGAAAAGCAGGTAGAATATCGTTTCGAAATACTAAATATTTCAAAGAAATTTGGATATTTAACCAGACACGTGCAGGAGGGAAAGTTCTGGGGGGGGGGAGGTGAGCCGGCAGCCAAAGGCTGCCGGAAAACCGTATTTTTCTGGTTTTTTGCCCAAAAACCGGAAAAATCCGGATTCTGCGGGGGGGTGAGGGACCCTTCTGGGGGGTGAGGTCCAGGTCTGAGGTCCAGGTCTGGCCCTAAAACAGCAAAATACAGTAAAAAAACAGCAAAATTGTAGCAGACTGCTAGGATTAACAGGAAAAATTCCCATCTGGGCCTGAGTTTTGCAAGTTGGCAGGCCGTTGGACGACCAAACCGCCAACACTGATAACTATGACCAATACTATGTTTTACATTTATTTAGATTTATATTGCGCCGTTATTGTTACGGTGTGATTTCCCCCTTGAAAATCCCCACTCCGGAGAAAACTACTTCGGCGTGGATTTCCCCCCGGAAGAATGACACCGGTGTGAATTTTTCGGGAGAAATTTTGAACCAATGCAGGAATTTTATACTGCAAATTTCAGTTTATAAGTTGAGTATGGCTCATACTGGAAGCAATTATATATGCAATTATATATAAGCAATTATAAAGATGGAATATAATTAGCGTAAGCCGCCAAAATAATTAACCATTATAATAGTTGGACTGAGATACAAAACTAAATTGAACTGTATAATGATTAAAATTTCTTGAAAAATCAGAAAATTTGTAGGATTAATCATTATTGTATTCAATTGCTTATTTTGCATTTGATAAACCTTACTACTAAGGAAAAATTCTTAAATAAATGATAACTAATCTAATCTTCCTTACGCTTCTAATATTTTATGTTCTAAGTAAAAATAAAAAATTTTGGAGATTTTATGTCCGAGCTCAAATTTTTAGGTAGGTATAGAATGAATTTAATTAAAATTTATTTTTTAAATTTTTTTGGAAATTTCGTGGATTTAAATGAAAATTAAAATTTTCAATTTCAAAATGAATTCCTAAGACGAACGAATGAACGAATCAACGAATGAATGAATTCAAAAATTCAAAATGAAACTGCTTAGTTTCCTTTAATTAAAATTAATCTAAATTTTCTAGTATCCTTGAATTTTGTCAATCTTTCTTGAAAATTTTCCCAAAGGAAAGATTGTAGCATCGTCTGTGGTTGAAGTCTGAGATTGAACTTTCCAAAATTTCGATTGTTTTTTTTATTTTTGCGCACTGTGTAGTGTGTAGTTTTGTGTATTTATTTACTGGCAATAAACCTCGTAGTTACTTACATAGTTAGTTAGTTATTCCTCATACTGTTTCCAACATGCATCGCAAATTCTTTATTGCACAGCAGGACACGTGATTCAAATCTTCCAATCACAGTACGCAAGGCTCTAGCCAATCAGAATGCAGTTTGATTTTTCCATTTTGCGACTATTGAGCGCAGAAAATCAAACTCACAACAGCTTTGGTTTTGACTTTTCGGAGGAAACAAATGCAAAAATCAAAATAATTGTTTGATTTTTGCAACATCTCTGCATATGAAAATCAAATGTCCCCTTCGTACACGGACATAAAACGCTATTTGTATTTATTCGCCCATTGAAAAAGAGGCAACTCAACGGAGGTTCAGTTTCAACTTAAGGTGCTCGTATCGCTTTGTGTAAATTTACGGTCATAAGCTTTAAAATTTAAATTCTTTCCAACTCCAAAAATTAGGCACAGAAGAGTACCACCACCTTAAAAAGATACCTTAATTCGACTGTATGTGTCGGCAATACGTCCCAGAACATCCCAGGATCAAGAGTTTTCGAATCTGAGGTTGTGAGTGCTTATCTTTCGTTACGTCTCTTGCACATACCATAAGAAGGCTCAAAGACCGTCCTTAAACTTGTCAGTCACAGTGTGTAGGATTGCCAAAATTTTGTATTGTCCAAACTATTTTGTAAACTAATTGCAATTGCGTGCGCCAATTTCTACGGTAAAGCTAAAAACACTACTGAGGAAAATGATGTGTGCTAACACTACCTAATTGAATACTGGTTGTTACGGTTACAGCAGTTATGGTTGACAACGGCACTAACACCATGCCTTGGTAACAGACTCGCCAATAGAGAAAGGCATAACTTAGATGCATTCCGAGAAAAAATTAAGGCAGCCGACGCACTGTACGGAGCTCTCCGTCAACGGCACTAAATTAAACATCTGGGTGACATTGTATTGTGTTCGCAGGAGTCCACAGTCTTACTGAGTAGCGCTGTGCATAGTGCTTGGACTGATTGGTGGTACACAAGCAAGAACTGATTTGTGAGCCCCGCCGAGTCATCACGTAGGTAATAGCGAATGAAATATAGTACTTGGAAGAGAACGTCTTGCTGGTTCTACAGTTCCTAACAGTATGCAGTGCATTTGTGCGTTGAAATTTGTACACATTGGATTCGAATTGCGGTTAAAGCTCATTCCATTGAAGCACCTGTGGCTCAGGAGTTGACCAGGAGACCGCGGGTTCGAGTTCCATGTGCCATGTGCTAGATTTTTTCGAGTTCTTGGTGGTGTACAAACTTCTTTCATTCTTCAAATTAGCGTGGCTGTAAACGTGGCCCGAGGGGTCCAACCCCATAAGACTATTTCTAAACCTAACATGTTCATAATCATAAACCAAGAGTTTACCTTCAAGATCGAACCCACAATATATTTAATCAGAAACCTTACGTTTGGAACACACCATTAAAGACAATCTTAAGAATCTTCTCATTTTCCAATGACACTGTTCAATTCATAAAAATTAATTTTTTCATTTGGTTTTTCATGCGGCATATTTTAGAGAAGGAATTAGTTCTATATTCCCCTCCAAGCTTCAGCAATCATTACTTAGAAGATCCCTAGTTTACTGAAAACGTTTGGAAAGAACTGAAAAGACTTGTACTGCAAAAAGCTTAATCAAGAGTCTGACAGGACCAATTTTTCTGTGAAGCATACACCAATAACTTACCTCCATTTGAGTTGTAGCCATCAGCATTTGATACGTTACTCTGCTGAGCTGATTCTGTATCAGATTGAGAAATTGCTGATTACGAAAATTACGTTAAGCTTGCCAGTTCATACTTTTGAGTCTTGAAGTAAAGCAGCAGCATTTATATATAATAACAAGTCTTCACACAGTTTCCTCTTCGGAAGAAATGATCATAGCTGAGGTTACCTACCAGCACTTGCTTCTAAATGACTGCCTACAGTGCTCATTAGATATAAAAGCTATTCCCGTAGCGATCACAAATATAGCGGCCAAGAACTACTATTCACAGAAGTTTAGTGAAGCATTATTTGACCATGCAGCACAAAAATCATTAACAGCATTTTTAAATCCAGTGGTTTTAAAGGGTGAAGAGTAAAGAGTGAAGGGACGGAATTCAACATAAACGAAGCAAGATAAACCATTTTTATAGTCAAACCAAAAAGGTACGATATTATTCAATTCAAAATTTTACTCAATGTGGTTACTTTGATGGAAAGTCCAACAGTGTACTAGTTTCAAAGTTAACATTCTGAAAATGCAATAGTCACTAATCTCAAAGAGGAAGAAGACTAAACTAACTAAATAACATTATATTGGTTTAAATAGGTTATACTGCAATATGTAGAATATATTTAAACATATCAATAAACTTTCTATACATTAAACATAAAAGCACATTTTTGATAAAACTTAATCGAAGTATGCTTGAGATCGTTAGATTTTTGTCGTTGCTCGTACACATTCACAAATACTTTTCCTTAAAAGGACTAACTAAATCTGCATACGATGATAAAGCGCTTATTTCTAGTCATAGCTTGACTAATATTAAAATTGGTATATCCAAAATCAAAGTAAGCTACTTCTGCCATTTTGAAAGGGTATATCACTTTATTGCCAACGCAATATTTTACAACTTCACCACTGTTATACTGTCTTAAATGTCAACTGTTTTGTATTTTGTACCACTGCTGTGAATGAGCACGTTAGATGCGAACTACAGTGCTAAATGTAGTGTGTTTCTGAAGCATCGCTGACGATCTCTGAGACGACAGAGTTGCCAGTTTCAACACACTTGCAAGCAGATTGCTTCATAAAACCAAGAGTACATAATAACTAAGAGTGTGACAAGCGCAGCACTCTTAGCTGTCAAGACCCCCCCACAAAACAGACCCTAGTCAGCCACCCCCCCCCACAAAACAGACCCTAGTGGATTTGACCCCCCCCCCCACAAATCAGACCCTAGTGAAATGACCACCCCCCCCACAAATCAGACCCTAGTAAAATCCACTAGGGTCTGATTTGTGGGGGGGGGGTAGGCCGTTATCGTGTAGATGATGTCCTGCGCTTGATAGCTAAGAGTGCTGCGCTTGTCACACTCTTAGTTATTATGTACTCTTGATAAAAGGCAGCAGAGCCATGAGAAGATCCGTACGGCCTCGAATGGCTTCAAATTCTGGTAAAGTCTCCAAAGTATCCAAATTCATTGCAACCATGTTCAAACATTTATTTTTTAGCTCTTTTAATCCCAAAAGATGAGCCAATAGCAAATAATCTCCCATATTTTCATGGCAAATCCCGTACTTCATTTTTGATTCAGCTGCTTGAAGTAAAGCTCGCAAATCATAACAATGGGCCATTTTAGCCAAATCTTTCCAGTAGGTGATAGACTTGTCTTCACTAACAACTTTGATATTGCCGTAGTAGAGATATCTTAAAAAACATTTGACTGAACTGCTCGGAAAGTCTTTCAGCGATAGTACGCCAGTGTTCTTTTCCAAAAAATCAGATTCCAAATTTTTTCTTAATACTGGACTTTTTAACAGAGGAAACCGATGACCGTAAAGGACCACATTATCAGAACAACGTATCTGAATATCACTGAAAGGATTTCCGGAGTTATCCAGTCCAGACCAAAGTTCTGCGTAAAGATCAATGGATCGAGAGTCTTCAAATTTTACCGTGCAATGGCATTGCGAATTGGTATTGCTAGTACTAGGGATAGGCCAGCTTAGATATGGTTGTGTCGGTGCAGTGGCACGTCTAATTATTTGCACATAGACCATTGTCACAACTTGTTTTCCTGACCTGTCACAAAGCACATATTGCAATAGCTGTATCGTAGGATTACTTTGGTCGGTAATGGAAAACATCCGACTGAAGTTACTTCTACCCCAAAGTACGCAAACAATCTTATAAACTAGTTGAACTTTTCTGCAACAAATCCTAGGTTTAAAAACATTACCGTTGAATGTAAAAGTCTATCTGTACCTAATCTACCAAATAGAGTGCTGGTTGATATCGTTACAAAAGTTACGGTTGACAACAGTACTGCTACAGTAAAGCCTTAGCAACAGATCCGTCAATACAACAAGATATAGCTTGGATAAAGTAAAGAGTTGCCAAACATCCAAAAAAGCCAGTATATCAGTCATGTCCAGACTCTATGAAGTATCTTCTTTTTGATGTATTATGGGAGATTAACTAATACGATTGTCTGCTAATCAACTTCAACAAGAGGATTGTTAATTTGCAAAATACTGACTAGGAATATTACTAGGTGTTCTTAGATTTAGCATTAAACCGTTTATTGTCTGTTTTTGTGAAAACAAATTATAAAGGCCCAAAATTAAAACAAACTTTATGAATGTACATAAATTTCTACCGCAAAAGCATTTCCGAATTGGCTATAGTTACCCCAATGCAAAACTCAATTTCCCTACCCAGCCCTAACTTTTGACTTTTGCACAATAACGTACACTTTGCATATGTACACTGGAGCCTAGTGTATTCAAAATTTTTAAATATTTTTAAAGTTGGGTTGGTAAGAGGGACCAAGGCGATCTAATACTTTTGTAACCAATTTTGCGGAAGAAGCTTATCTTGAGCAAAGGCGAACCTAAATCGAGAAACGGACTTAAGATTTATGATTAGGACCCCAGAAAGAGCTATATGCATGTTTTCAGCCAAATGACAAAAGGTTTTGATCCCTTGGTCCCCCTCACCAACTTCAAATTTCTAATTTTTAATTTTTAATTTCTAAATTTTTGATTTTATTAGCTTCTACTTCCACCCATACAAAACTAAAAAGCTTTTGGTCATTGTTGACAAGGAGTCTGTCCCACAAGATTTTAAATTTCTTGTGCAATGATGATGGATAGAAAACTTCAGTAGTGTTACTGACCCAGGACCGTTATTTTCATACTACTGCAGGAAAGACATAGGTTTGCATAATAGAAAGAATATTGTAGTAAGACTTGCTATTTCTGATTCGGTGTGCGATTCCTAGGCTAGGAAAGTCTCAGAAAAGGTACAGAGCGACTATACACTTACTAAAGACTGAAAAGAACCCCAAGCAGTTAAAAAAGAATGCAATGATATAATTTTAATTTCAAGCTTGGGCATAATCAAAGTTCAAATAACCTTACTCCACGTCGTTTGAGTACCATATTCACTACCTTATCTTGAAAGGTCCAATTTGGTTTATTGGTCGATTTTGGCCGTTTTTAAACCGATGAAGCAATGATACTCATATTTCGTTTATTTTGACACATTAGCCCTATTACAACGTTTCATCTGCTCAACGAGAGCATTCAAGTTACCCATATTTACCTCTTAGTCCTAAATAGACTCCCTTTTGCGGACCTTTAGTTTAGATTTAAGCAGGAACAGGTCGCGTTTTATTTGTCAGTATAGTGATGGAAAGATTTTCTTTGAGCTTCAGACCTAAGAATTTCAGAATTTGCGATTCACGACTGATTTTCTTTTCGAGCAGTACCTTGGCGAACACATAAACATACGCGAACGTACCCTAAAACTCAGTATTCCTGTTCTCGTTTTCCAAGCATTATTCAAAACTAAGCATGGATGTGCATTGATATGTGCATCCATGCATCCATACAATACTTCTGCAATACAGTCATACACGTGATTATAGAAAATATTGGGAAGGTAGGGTTTCAGACTACAACCCTCAATACATACTTGAGCCCCCAGACCGTGAGAGGAGCACTTGAGAGCAGCAAGTGTCGCAACTGTCTAATAAGCTATCAAAATCAATATACTCAGTATATGGTTAAAATACTATCAAATGTTTGACACAGCCTAATCGCCGGAAAGGCTAATAGAGATTGGAGGTGTAGTTAATATTCATACACAAAACTTCTGCATTCAGATAAATAGTTTTTCCTCTTAGCCGCGAAGGACCATGCAAAGTCCAAATGATATCTGCAAACGTTGTCAGCACAGCATTTAATCTTAGTTATCAAACAAATTTGAACTTGTATATTCAACAATTGAATTAAAATTCCCCCAAAATCTGAAACAGTAAATCACTGCGAAGCGGTCTTTTTTGTAACACGCAGCAGAGCCATGAGAAGATCCGGATGGGCTCGAATGGCAGCAAATTCAGGTAAAGACTCCAAACTGTCCAAATTGGTCGCAATCATAATCAAACATTTATTCTTCAACTCTTTCAATTCCAAAAGATGAGCCAACAGCAAATAATCTCCCATATTTTCCTGGCAAACCCCGTTCTTTAGTTCTGTTTCAGCTGCTTGAAGTAATTCGGGCAAATCGTAACAGTGGGCCATCTTGGCTAAATCTTTCCAGCAGGTGACCGACTTGTCTTCGCCAACAACCTTGACATTGCCAAAGTAGAGGTATTTCAGAAAACATTTGACAGAGGTACTTGAAAAGTCTTTTAGCGATAGTATTCCAGTGGACTTCTCCAAAAAATCAGATTCCAAATTTTTCCTTAATACAGGACTTTTGAACAGAAGAAGGCGATGGCTGTAGAGGTCCACGTTATCAGAACAAGTTATTTTAATATCAGTGAGCGGATTATTTGGATAATCCAGCCCTGACCAAAGTTCTGTGTAAAACTCATTTGATCGACTGTCTCTAATTTCAGTGTTTTGAGAATAGTCCGATCCTGTATTGCTTGATGCGGGGTTGGAACTGAGTTCTTCTGTTGCCGTGACCTGTACACTAAAATCGCATGGCACATTCATGGGAAGCTTCAGTAAAACTTGACCAGGAACAGTCACTAGCTGTTTGTCCATAAGTATAGGATTGGGTAGATAACCGTTAGTTATTTGCACAGTAACAGACCATTGTGATAGGGTTTGCTGACCCGGCAAATAGAAGCTATTGGAACGTCTGAATCGTAGAACAAAAACGTCTGACTTCTGACCATCTGGCAGAAGATCTACCTCAAGAACTACTCCGAGAAATGCGTGCAGTATGCTGGGTCCTATGATGCATCCAGCAAAAGGTCCACGTCCACATAGACGGCTGCGGACATTATGAAATGCTGTAGTGTAGGTTCTGTTCATCCTATCTAAATCTTTGAGGCGGTCCATATATGAAGACATTTTGACTCTGAAATATTGTAATCCATTACACTAGTGCAAGGTGGAATCTACTAGAGCTCGTCCTTTCTAACCTTGAAGGTTTTTCGTAAGAGGTTTCCTATTTAAATGCAGCAAGCTTAAGTTTGTGCAGATGTTTGTAAAACCAGTGTTAATATATTCTGACAATTTGCCGTGTTTTATAAAGCAACTTACAACAAAGTACGTTACCAGCAACATTTCAACAATTCTGTGACCGATCCGTTTTCTGGAAAGTGATGCACGAAGAAGAGCAAATACGCATGCTTGTCATAAACTAACTATATACATTACACAACAATCGCATCCGATTGTCTTTATGAAAGCAAGCACAAAAATAAATTTAGAAATTTGCGAAATTTACCCGTATCTACGATAAAAAAGTGTTGCCACAAAGACCAGCCCCGTCGTCTATTTGTTTCTGCCATTGCACTCGGCAATGATATCAGTATTGATAATTCAAGCCAGAATTCTTTCAGAATCCTAGTATTCTCTTTTCTAGTACTTCTACTTTGGAATAGGCTGGAAAGAAATTTTGATTTATAAAATTTCGATCTATAAAACATGTCCAAAATCATCAGGTAAAGCATGCTAGGTTAAAATGAATTTGTATTCAAATTCGGTGCTTGTATTTACCCATTCATCCTGGAGTCAACTCAAGGGAGTTTGAAATTTCGATTAAACTGTTTTCGATTACGTGGTGACTCTGTCAGTAGTGCGGTGCTGTCGGCGTACTAAGCCAAATCTAACTTCAATCTTTATCAACCGATATATTTCAAATTTGAGATTCTGTAGCGACACCTTTCTTTCGTCAAGTCTGTTCATAATCGAATTTATGGTGAGAATGGTAACACACAGATCAGATAAAAATATGCAAATTAGTCTCTAAGCTGTTTGCTTTCTCATTCCGTCTAACTACTTACGCTTGATTTTTGTTACAGACAACTCACATTGTAACATGGCTCAGTGTAACCGAACCATGCTACAACCGCGTGCGTACAATTGAATTGCACGCTACACCGTGCAGTACAATTGTACTGCACGGTGTAGCGTGCAGTACAATTGTACTGCACGGTTAGCCTTCGCTGCTCTCCTTTCGGAGTATGCAGCGAGGCTGCTGACAGCCAGTAGAACTGACTGCACTGATCCAGAATTTCTCCTGCTTTATATACTTTCCGCCAAGAGAAATATGCAAATTAGGTTGGATAGTACATAAACGACTGAAATTTCAGAAAAGATGTCAGTCTTTCAAGACATGACATACAGAAGACAAAAAGTCTTCTATATTTTTGAGCCATATTACAAGCCAGTTGTAGCACTGCTTGCTGTGCTCACAGAAGTTTGTGAGCTCACTTGCAGGCGAATCCCTCGTGAAGGGCACTCGTGCGCTTCGCGCACTCGTGCCCTTCACTCGGAGCTTCGCCTGCTAGTGTGCGTACAAATCTCTGAGAGCACTGCTGGCAGTGCTACAACTTACACTTCTCTACAGTGTGAAGGCCACTCTGTCAATATCAGTCTTGTTTTTCTATCTTACTTTTTGTGGAGACCATGCCTGTTAGGTTATTTTGCTATTTCTGGTTACCCTTACCACCCTTCCTCCCCGTCTTCTTTTTGCTTAGCTATAATCAAACGGTATTTTCAGCTTGTTGAAATGAGCGTATCAGGTGCAGCTATAGCGGATATTGCAGACACCCTCCTCCCTGTCTAGCTCCGCTTTCCTCCTAGTTAGGTTACCTCTGCCGATATTTTACTTGGCGTCAACGTTTTTCGGCTGACGTCAACATTTTTCCGCTGGTCCCTTCGGAAGCTGCACTGTTTATTCCACGTAAAACCTACCTTATCGTCGACTCACTCTGTGAGCGTTGTTTCTTCGACACTATCTCGCTCCGATTCTTTTACCGGCCTTACCAGGTTGACCAATGATCCCCACTTCCAGCGATGTACTACAGGTATCAAAAAGTTGTTTGCTCCGCCCGTGTCAAAGAAATAGGATTTACCGCCCAACAAACTGGCTGAACTAGCTCGGCAGACACCTGTTGACGGTTCCACTCTGCTTCACCTTCGTACTGCCTTGCTTTTAATTTTTGGATTTGGCGACCTCTTGCGGTCGGCGGAACTGCTTTCACTCAACTTCTGGCATGTTTGCGTCGTGTCTGATTACCACGTCTTGGGCGTTGTGCCCAGTAAAACAGACCAGCTCCGGAATGGTGCCAACGTTTTCTTGTTGCAACTGGCGGTGCCTGTTGTTGGGTCGCCTTGTTCTCTCTCTATCGGCAAACACGTGAAGGCGTGCTTACGGTCTCTCCGGGCTTACCTCTGTTTTAGTCGGTGCGTTCTCGCCAATGCTTCCAAGATTATGCCCGTACTGGGAAGCGTATGACTTATGATTTAGCTTATGATAATTATTAAACACGGAGTTCAATCGATTGGTTTGAATCCTAACCATTTATCCACCCATAGTTTACGGTTGGGTAGTTGCACGAAACAAGCTCTCGAACGACTGTTACAGCTGCACGGGAGATGTGCTTCGACGTCCTCTAAGTACGGATATATAGAGGAACTGCTGAGCAGCAGGTTTGCTGCGTCTAAAGAGATTTCGTTTTTATAACCTTGCGACTTGTATTCGGTACTTTCTGTTGCAATAAAGCGTCTTCCTTTCTTTCTATATTTCATCTTTCGTGTTACCTCTCAGCATACATAGATTATGTGGTAGTAATAGCATAATACAGCGAAGAAAAAACTGCAATTCTCGGAGAACGCACCTGGTTCTGCTGATACTGAATAGCTCTTTTACATTGACTAAACAATATGTAAACTTACCGGAATTTTTAGCAGCAATTGCTACATTAACGACACTATTGTCGACAAAAATCGATCAGTGTTAATTCTATAAAATAGAATGCTGGTTACTACGGTTATAGCCGTTATGGCTGAAAACAGTACCCGTACAGTGAAGCCTTAGTTAAATGAAAGCAAGGCTAGCTAGTAGCTATAGCTTGGATAAGGTCATGCGAAGTTAGTCGACCAAATAACCAATCGATAACTTTTCTTTTTTCATATGAGAATTACTCTTAGCAGAAGAGGGATGAATGGCACACATAAACTTACTGAAGTAATTACCTCAGAGTTTCATCGTAAAGTGATAGAGATCGTCTTTATCCATTTCAGAGAACGTTTTCAAAAAATAGTTTGTTTTAGACAAAGAAAAAGATACTAAAAACTAGGAAATTCCCACTTCGCATTTACTAAATTTCATAAAATGTTGATTGACCATGCATTATGACAAATTTTATTCAATGATATTCAATGTGATGTAATCGATTTTATTTCAAAGCAAATCAATGCACCACTTTCATATACTTTAAGTTAATATTTGACACTAGTGTATCAAAGTGTATCAATGTATAGCCCAATCGCGTTTAGACGGATTTCGTTCAAAGTTTCAAAAAATTATTATGACAGAAACTAATAACTGGCCGCTCTGTTCCAATTGTAAATTGTTGTGAAACCTTCGCAAGCCTACTACGATTAATGAATATTTACATTTTTAAAAACTCGTTGAAAGCTCTAAGAGGGCTGTGCCAGATGGATCCAAAGTTTCTTAGTAAAATTTCAAGAATAAGCCATTTGCGTAACACTTACGTACGAACTATAATTATAAAAGAAAACTGGCACGAGGCGCTTTCAACATGCGCCACATTTTACTGAAATCTACTTACACAAGCAAATGTTGCTGCAATTTTTCCGACAATGGAGGCGCATCCTTGAAATCTAATGGTTAGCTGATTGCACCAGGAGAAATCGTTTAACTAGGGTAATCCATTAATACATGAGCAATCATGCCATACATTAACATGGGGTCCGATTGTAGGGGGTCTACCCCTGACAAAATCCAAAATTTTAAGGGGTCTGCCCGAAATTAGCAAAACTTCCGAATTTTTAATGTTTTTGACCAAACACTAGTAAAAAATGGCAATTTTTAGCGATTTTTAAGAAATTTTTTAAAAAAGCTAAAATAATTAGCTAAAATAATAAATAGCTAAAATTTGCTAAAAAATTTCCAATTTTCAGTGAAAATCGCTGAGGGGTCTACCCTTTTTCCCTTCCTGCACGAGAGGATCTGCCCTTTTTTCCCTTTCGCTGAGGGGGTCTACCCGTTTTTTGTCGGTCTGGGGGGGTGCACCCCCCCATTCCCCCCACATTATCCTATGATCATGAGAAAGCAGTATACAGTTGTCACCTGTTCGTAGAACAAACTAAATCCAATAATTGATATCAGTTCGTTTAAAAATTTTCCATTTAAAGTCAAAAAGTAGTAGTATGCACAAAAACTATGGTAAATACACATACAAACACAAAACATATCTATGTAATTTTTTCTACGATTATTGTTAGGAAAGTCTGCTTTGTCTCACCAGGACAAACCGAGAACGAACCAGATTCAGCCGTTGAAACACTGAAATTATCCAAAACAAATAACATTATCCAAAACGAAACCGAACCAAACGAAAAAGTGTCAACTAAAACGACACAAACGTAGCTGCTCCCCATATACTGGAACTCAGTCTGTTGTACAAATAGCAAGGTATAAATAATTTGCATATTTTGAAGAAGAATATTAAAATGTTTACAGTTAGAGTACAGAAGGCCACGGTTTAGATAGGTATGCAACAGGCAGCGTTACGTTTGAGTTATTCGATTCACTCGTCAGACTGGAGTAAAACTGCAGATTGCTACAGAGGTGTGCGATATTGCTGAGCCCAGATAGAATATCTCTCAACTTCAGATTAAAGTTACAACAATTATGAAATTGTACATTGTGAACAAATCATTTGTACATAGTCACAGTAACCTGTACTCCGACACTGAATTCAGCTAATACCAGACAACTTACACCAAAAATCAAGAAATCCCCCAATCTACAAGACACTGCCCGAATTCCGTTGCTTCCTACACAATTGAACTCCCTGCCCATAATCAGCAGATTAAACAACTACTGAGTAAGCTGCCAAAGAATTTACACATTCGCCGAAAATACATTGAGCGTTTGCTCAGCTCATTTGCATTAATCTATATTTTTTGTCATGCTAACTTCACACTAGTTAGCTAAAAAGATAAAATATAAAGAGGGGTTCCAACGTACAATCTGCGATTAAACAATTCCTTATTACCCATCTACGCATATTGTGAGGTTTTCCGCCCTGGCTGATTAGCTTAATGCTTAATTAGCAGATGGGGTTTTACAAAGCCCAACGTGTAGCAGTTCTTTGTTCTTCAAAACTTTCCTAGAAATTGACATTAGGGCTGTGCAAGTTTGCGTCATGAAAACAGATTTACTATTTTAAGTCAAACGGGTTGCGATGAATTCCGCTATAGTCAGCAGTCTACACATACATTTTCAGCATTTTTGCAATAAAATCAGTACTTTCTGACTGCAGAATAATTCACGTGATTTTAGGAAATTCAGCGATATAGTTTGTTACTAGGGCACCTGTAACCCAAACATTGCAGATGTTAAATTTGCTAATGAAACTACCAGCAGTGTGTCTACCTGTGGCTTTATGTCAACCTGGTTTTAGCTTATTTGCTTAAGTTTAACATTTCTCCCAAGATAAGGCCTACGCAACAAATTACTGGCTCTAAATTTGATTACTAATTCATTCTGGTTGCCTCCACTCCAGATGGGAACTTTGACTCCTACTGACTACTAGAGTTCAAAGATTCTTCTCTTGGAGCTGGAAATTGTTTGGGTTTCAATTTGCTTAAAAGTAGGTAGCTTTTCTAAAGCAGTTAGTTTCCGACATCTGGAAAATAAGGGTTATATGTAAACTCTCAATTTGAGGTAAAGAATTGACCCTGGCAGGGATCGAATCACGGACCTTTCGTTCTACAGGCAAAAGTGCTGACCACTACACCATAGAACTGTAATTGCAGAGTACCCAACCTTTGCCAAGAGAGAGCCAACTCTATTTGTATTATGCAGAATAGTTAAATCTGTTGACGACGTTCTCTGGCTTGAAATCTGAAATTTTTCTCATTTTTAAGAAATGTGCGAAATTGTATGGCCCCCTTTCTGGACCTAGCCAGCAGCCAATCAAATTGCAGATATTCCTTTCTCCCTTTCTAAGCCGGCAGATTCAGGTTTAGTCTAGAAAATGTGTTCACATTTTGTCAGACCATTAATCAAAAATAGGCTTCCCAGGTTCACGTGAAATGATAGGTAATTGAAAATCTTTTCGATGTCACGAATCGAAGCACGGACCTTCCGAGTTGCTAGAAGGAACGCTACCACTAGGACTACCGACATGGGTATTACCAAGAGTACATAATGATAAGAGTGTGACAAGCGTCACACTCTATGCAATGAAGGCAAAAACTATGCGATGCGCGCTAACGGCTTACCCCCCACACAAATTGACCCTCCTCTCACACCGCCCATATATGGGTACATAGTTCCAAACGGGGGTCACTCACTGCTTCGCATAGTTACACGCTGAAATTAACATGGGTCCAATTTGGGGAGGGGGTGCAAGCGTGTATGCTTAACACCTAGATGTACAAAATATACTAAGCGAGTGAGAACTATGTACCCATATAGGGGCAGTGTGAGAGGGGGTCAATTTGTGGGGGGGTAAGCCGTTAGCGCGCATCGCATAGTTTTTGCCTTCATTGCATAGAGTGTGACGCTTGTCACACTCTTATCATTATGTACTCTTGGTATTACATAATGTCCTTTATCAGCGGCGCTTTCTCTGCAATAATGTTCCAAATTCCTACAAGTATGCTGTGCTGTGCTGTAATTTCAAATCACAGAAAGGTTTCATTGTACGCTAGGTAGCCTCACGCTGGCTTTGACTTGCCGAATCAGTTAGTTAATACAATCAAATTTCAGGGTTTGTTGGAAAAAGTCTGTATTTATGCTCTCCAATTCCAGGTACGAATTCCAGAAATATGCTTCACTACACAGGCTGACTTTAGCCCCCGGTTGCTTTACGCTAATTATGAAGTTAGCACACACCATTTTTGTAACTTTCTCCCTGTATTTCTGTACCGTACAAGCCTGGACTAAAGTTCGGCCCATGGAATACTACGAGTATCGTAACGGCCAAATTGGACTGAAACTTTGTACCCTGAAATGTTTCGGAACTTTGGATATGAGCCTTAGATTTGCCAGGTATATGCCAAATCTTCCCGATAGATGCTGCACGATTACCTATATTCCTGCAGAACAGGTTTGGCCCCAGATGAAGAAATCAGGGAAAAGTAAAAGTTAAGACACCTGCTTATGGTGTTTGTGATAAATATTATTTATTAAAACTGGGTAATCACATGGTTGTTTTATGTAGTTTAGAATGAAATAGATTGGCTGGTTTGTTGATGTCAAAGAATTGACTAAATAAATAAATAGAGTGGGAAAATCGGTACCATCACCGTTTTACACTGTAAAGTTATGTAGCAAAACTTAGGATATCGGAAGACGTTTTTATGACAACTAGGCACTGATCAGAAATATTTCCCGCATTTGAGTTAGGTTCTGCCAAAACGTATCTACCACCTCCCATTTCCGGTCAAAGTGGTTTTTCGCTATTTCAGTTGGAGCCGTTCGTCAAAATGTTTATTCGACAAGATCTCATTGGAACCGACATTTTTGCTTGTTAAAGTATGCATGCTACAAAATATTTCATACCGTGAGATCATTGCCATTGTCTTATTATACGTCGAAAACTTGTATCAGTGATGGAACCGGGTAATCTAACATTTCTTGAACTACCGGTGACCCGGTGACCCGGTTGAGGCCTGACCCGGTGACAAATTGATCCGACGCATGACCCGGTTTTCCAGAAAATTCCAAAATTTGCAAAAAATTTTCGATTTAGCCTAAGAACGCTGAATTTTTTTCCAAAGATGTCCATATTCACCATAACCACTTTGAAAAGAATAACTATTACACAAATATGTTTACTCTAGGGACGATTTTCTTGAAATGCCGATTTACTAGTATAGCTGTAGTATTTTGAAAATGTATGCAGAAAGTAGTTGCAAAATACATTTTACGCACCGTTTCAGCGTAAATTCTCTGCAGCGACTAATATGGGTACTTGTCTAAAAAATCGGAGTCCCCTAAAAATTTGGTGGAGGTTTCGATTATCTAACCGATGTCTGAAATTAAATTTACTTGAGTCTGCAAAAATTCGAAAGTTATACCTTCTAAAATGTTGTGAAAATAAACTGCAAACAATAAATAGAGTTATGCAATAATAGAGTTATGCAGTATATAATCACTGAACTTATAAAGCTAAAACTAAAAAGCTAAACAATAATTTGCCAGTCTGACAGATTCAAATAAACTCAAGCTGCGAAAGTGCTCAAGACTAAAATGTAGGAAAAAGCAAATTAGTATTGTACATCGAACAAAAATTTAACCTAAAATTTAAGTTTTGAAAGCCAAAACGTATCTACCACCTCCCATTTGGTAAAGGTAACGGTAAGCAGAAGCCGTTCGTCAAAATGTTTTTGGACAAGCCCCCGACGGGATGTGTTGATGTATGCTAAGAAATAATTCATTACTTGAATCATTGTATTGCTTGTCATACTCTTATGTATTATGTACTCTTAATCATACAAAAGGGCCACATTTACACATTCATATGCCTAAAAATCAATAACTCGCAATAGTTATTGATTGCAGCAATAGATTATTGCCACTGCTCCTGCCAGAAACGCTGTAATTGCGATTCCTAGCGCGGCTAGGATTATCGGATGCCAACATCGTTTGCCCAACTTCACGTATTCACAGTCTGAAAAACGAAAAAAGAAAAAGTAAAGCCTTTGAAACATTGACCAAATTGTTTTGATTTTTGAAAATTTTCTGAGTTTTTGTATAGTTTAAGTTGGTAAAAATGTGCCTAAAGCACAAGCGTTTGGGGGAATTAAAGAAAACCAAAGCAAAGATGACCACAGAAAAAGACTCTGACAATAAAATAGATTCCAAATATCCCCTAACATTATCTTTCAAATAATTGCTCTAATATTTTTCAGATTGAAATTCCAAGTATTCCTTAGTGTTCGATAGATAGATGTTTGAACTATATATTAGGCTTAAAAACGTTGACGTTACTTTTCTTCGATTCTGCATTTGCAAACTGCAATCACTTGCAATCATACCTTTCTCAGATTTAGTTGTGGTAGTCAGAGTTACTGATTCGCCAAAGGTTGACTTTCCTTTCATGGGTTCCTTTTCATTTCCGTTGGAGCCATTTTTATCAGTACCGTTGGAGACAACATTATCCGTGATATTTGTATCTGAAATAAGCAAATTATTATTAGAAAAAATGGAAGGAAAATAAAATCGAACTTTTTTACTCTTTAAACCCTGTATACAATAATGTGCAATAGTGCGCCGAGTGGTTAAGGCGTTCGACTAAGGATCCGACAGTCCGAGGTTCGAATCCCCGCTGCTACAAGGCTTTCACAAATTCTCTTGAGCAAGGGACTAAGCACAGATCGGTTCCCCGTGGGCTCTGGCCAGCCCAGCTATCCATCCTTAACTGGTCGGTAAATGGGTACCACTGCGGTGGGAAGATAGCTGCAGATTCGGTGTACCGACATAACCGCTGGTAATGTATATTTGAGTTGTACCCTATATCCTTCTGTAGGAATGAAGGATTTGGCTGATGTAGCCAACATTTGAGTTGACACTCCTGGCTTCGGGCTGTAAATCCGGATATAAGCACCGGCACCCTATAACCTTCTGTAGGTTTGTAGTTCTCTCCGAATCCAACCGGTTTTTTTTCCAATGATGATGATTGAATTAAGATTGTCACTCTTCACTCACTCGGTTCAAGACTGGTTTCATTGGAGGACGGTAGCTGGATATCCGTTTCGTTGGTGACCGGAACTTGACCGCCATCCGGTACGGCTGGATTCGCAGCTTCGGCAGAAGTTTTGACTGCTTTTGCCTGAGTTGTAGTCAATTTGACGTCTAAAGGCGGTGTCGAAGTTTCAACTTTCGCAGAAGTTTTAGCTACTTTTGACTGGATAGACGTTGAACTCTTTGGTAATGAAACTTCCGTAGGGAGTGTCACTTTTGCCTGACTTGTTGACAGTGTTGGTTTGGTGATTTCG
The DNA here is from genome assembly GCA_030248195.1 of Trissonchulus latispiculum. Classification (NCBI taxonomy): domain Eukaryota; kingdom Metazoa; phylum Nematoda; class Enoplea; order Enoplida; family Ironidae; genus Trissonchulus; species Trissonchulus latispiculum. The sequence goes on along the minus strand of JASAND010029498.1, from coordinate 1,374 downwards.
CTGATCAAACTAGACGGCATTGTCGGCATACTAGATGGTAAACCTGGACCAATAAAAGTGAACAAATAAATGAACAATTAATTAAATGCGCTAATCTAAGACTGAAATGAGAAACATGATTGTTAGATTGTATATCAGCGTTTCACATGAACACCGAAAGGTTGAAATTAGCGTTATAGTCTGGTCTCACAGTTAGGAAATGTAGCTGAGTGATCGGAAATGTACATAGCTGGGTGGTAGAGAGAGTTCTTGTCCTCAGATCAGCCAACTTGGCGGTTCGATCCCCACTCTGCAAGAATTTTTCACGTCTGTCAATCCTAATTTCAACCTCTCACGTTTGGCACCGGTCACCACACATAAGTTTCCTTTCCAAGAGCACTTGACCGAGACAGAAAGTGTGGGTAATCATAGAACATTTTACGTAAATAATGTGCAGGAATTAGGAAGCAAATGGGGGGGGGGGGTGAACCGATAGCCCAAGGTTCTGGAAAGCTGTTTTTCTGGTTTTTGCCCAAACAAAACCGAAAACCTTGAATCTGGAGGGGGAGTGAACTAGACCTTTAGACATGACCGACTTTAGCTACAAGAAAATGATATGAAAGAAAACCCTTTGAGGATATTTAAACCTGTATATCTTTTTTATACCAAACAAAATGTGCTGTTAATCAAGCCACAGATGCCAAAATCGCAGCAAGCTGCCTGGTGTCCAATACAAACTTTGGTAAAAGTTTGCATGAATTAGAATTCAGCATGAAGCTTTCTTGACTCTTGACTTGAGACGCCTGCTTTGCAAATGTAGATAGTGTGAGGGAACCAAGCAGGCAGAGGAAAAAATGATAAGCCTGATATGGGAAGCTGATGGTCCTGTGATGTAGTTAGTTAGCATGTCTGTTCCGGAGCAGAAGGGCCGTGGTTCCAAACCCGGCTGGGCCAATTCTTTACTTTCAATTCTGAATGAAAAGCTGAACCTCCCTCTTCCCTTCTCTCTGCTATGTCCTGGTTTCGTGTGCACAAGGGTGTCCTCCCGTCTTAGGCTTGAACTCGGTTTTTTCTAGGTTGTAGCGCTACACAACCTTACATACATACATGTGCTAGTGGGGTATTTCATCCCAACCCAGACCCCGGAGCTCACCCCCCGGAATCCGAATTTTCCCGGGTTTGGGCAAAAAACGGTTTTCCGGAAGGCCGAATGCCGGTTCACCCCCCCCCCCCAAATTGCCCCTCCTGCACATCTCTCATCGCAAGTGTATTTTTTGTATTTTCATCGCAAGTGTGACTGCGTGTGAATTCAACATGCAAGCGTAGCGAGCGAAATAAGTTTCCTTCACCTGGTGCGCGGTGGTGCGGGATTAATCACGGTCTTGCAGATCATGT
>JASAND010029497.1:0-12142 GCA_030248195.1 Trissonchulus latispiculum | reverse complement strand
AAGTGGGAAAAATGCCTAGACGGGCATGCAATGGCTAGAATAGGTGCAAGAAGGAAGGGCGGGAAAAATGCCAATACATACGTATATATATATACTTGACAGTCGGCGCTGAAAATGATAGGGTCTAGGGTTCAGCGCCGAATAGGGAATGCAGTCGGCGCTGAAAATGATAGAAACTAGGATCAGCGCCGAATAGGGAATGAAGTCGGCGCTGAAAATGATAGAAACTAGGGTTCAGCTCCGAATAGGGACGGCTGTCGGGTCATGTTGCTGCGTGGAACAGGCACTTTTCTCCGTCCATCCTATTCGCGTGAACTGCTCAGCATGAGTCGCTTAAAGGCGAAATTACCATAAAATTGTACAGCGTAAACAACTCAGCCCTTGAAATGGACACTAAAACTTCACAGTATGGATCTTTTGCTCAAACTATAAAATTCAGAGCCCCTTTTAGCTTAGACATAGGGCTTCCAATCACACGGCTACGAATAGAAAGACGTTGATAGAACTACCTTTTATTAAAACTCCTCTTCTTTTTACTTCTACCACGGCTTTAGTTATTGTTTATGTATTAATATCTATCTATTATTTATTTACGAAAATAGAGTTATCTTGCAAAACAGTAACAGTAATAATAAATTATAGAAACAATTAAAACCGTCATTTGCAACCTAACACCTCGTTATGGTTGAAAATACTGTTAGTTAAGGTATACATCTCAATTTATTCTCAACACGCACAGCTCGAGATAGCACAAAAAATAGGACACAGAAAATAAGACACATCATTTTAGATCAGGAACTTCGCCAATAGGAGCTCGCACACGTAAATTTATCATCACAGAATCCGTATATATTCATCTGAACTTATCCATAGTGCTCTCAGTTTCGAAGTTCACGCGAATAGGATGGACGGAGAAAGTGCCTGTTCCACGCAGCAACATGACCCGACAGCCGTCCCTATTCGGAGCTGAACCCTAGTTTCTATCATTTTCAGCGCCGACTGCATTCCCCCTATTCGGCGCTGATCCTAGTTTCTATCATTTTCTAGCGCCGACTGCATTCCCTATTCGGCGTACAACCCTAGTTTCTATCATTTTCAGCGCCGACTGTCAAGTATATATATATACGTATGTATTGGCATTTTTCCGCCCTTCCTTCTTTCCGCTATTCTAGCCATTGCATGCCCGTCTAGGGCATTTTTCCCACTTGTTTCTAGCTTTTTTCCGCTGTAGCGCAACTTATAGCCTCGCTCAAACTCTCTGTTTTCCATCATTTTTCCGCTGTAGCGCAACTTATAGCCAGGCTCAATCTGTTCACTCGAACTAAGGGTGTAAACCACACGACAAGGAAGCCGGAGTCGGTTCCCCTGGCAATCAAAAAAGCTACTAAACCCCTGGGTCAGGGCGCCACAGGCCGCTGGCTTCACTTTGGAGGGGTCCTCCAATGACAAAAACGTTTCCAGAGGTGTTATCGGAAAACAGGATGACGGGGACCGAACTCCCACCGGGGGGGTGGGCGTCGCGCTGCGTGGGGTACGGGAAAATTTGAAAAAAGCAATTGCTTCTACATCAGAAAACGTTTACAGAAGGGCATACGTGTGCTTGGGGGGGTTTGGGGGGGGGTTTTCACCCCCCCCCAGACCCTGAGCCTACCCCCCCAGAGAGGGGTCCCTCACCCCCCCCCCAGAACTTCCCCTCCTCCACACGTCTGCAGAAGTGTTATATGAAAAGAGGATGACGGGGGACCGAACTCCCACCGCGGGGGAGGGGGGTCGCGCTGCATGGGGTACGGAAAACTTGTACAAACGCAATTGTTTCTTCATCAGAAAACGTTTACAGACGGGTTATCGGAAAAGAGGATGACGGGGGGCCGAAACCAGGGGGGGGGGTCGTCGCGGTGCGTGCGGTTCGGAAAAATAGAAAAAAACAAATTTTTTTTCATCAGAGAACGGTTAAAGAAGGGTTATCGGAAAAGAGGTGACGGTGGGGCGCGCTGCGTGGGGTACGGAAAATTGGAAAAAACGAAATTGTTTCTACATCAGAAAACGATTTGAGAAGGGTTATCGGAAAAGAGGATGACGGGGGGCCGAACTCCCACCGGGGGGGGGGGGGGTCGTCGCGGTGGGTGGGGTTGGGGAAAATAGAAAAAACGCAATTGTTTTTTCATCAGAAAACGTTTACAGAAGGGTTATCGGAAAAGAGGATGACGGGGGGCCGTACCCCCAACGGGGGGGTCATCGCGCTGCGTGGGCGACGGAAAATTTGACCATTCACCCCTGACCAGGGCGCCACAGCTCGCTAGGGACACTTTAGAGGTGTTCTCCAATGACAAAAATGTTCGCCTCACCATGGGCTTTCATTTGATACCAAACTTGTAATTTTTTTAAAAAATCGATTTTTGAGCAGTCCGGACCCTGGTCAGGGCGCCACAGACCGCTGGGTCCACTTTGGAGGGTCCTCCAATGACAACAAATGTTCGCCTCACCAAGCGCTTTCATTTGATATCAAATTTGCAAACTTTTGGAAAAATCGATTTTTGACCGACCCTTACCCTGACCAGGGCGCCACAGCTCGCTATGGACACTTTAGAGGGGTCCTCCAATGACAAAAAAAGTTCGCCTCACCATGGGCTTTCATTTGATACCAAACTTGGATGTTTTTAAAAAATCGATTTTTGACCAGTCCGGACCCTGGTCAGGGCGCCACAGACCGCTGGGTCCACTTTGGAGGGTCCTCCAATGGCAAAAAATGTTCGCCTCACCAAGCGCTTTCATTTGATATCAAATTTGCAAACTTTTGGAAAAATCGATTTTTGACCGACCCTTACCCCTGACCAGGGCGCCACAGCTCGCTAGGGACACTTTAGAGGGGTCCTCCAATGACAAAAAATGTTCGCCTCACCATGGGCTTTCATTTGATACCAAACTTGGCCAATTTTAGAAAAATCGATTTTTGACCATTTTGGACCGGTCCGGACCCTGGTCAGGGCGCCACAGGCCGCTGGGTCCACTTTGGAGGGGTCCTCCAATGACAAAAAATGTTCGCCTCACCAAGGGCTTTCATTTGATACCAAGCTTGGCCAGTTTTAGAAAAATAGTTTTTTGACCGGTTCGGACCCTGGTCAGGGCGCCACAGGCCGCTGGGTCCACTTTGGAGGGGTCCTCCAATGACAAAAAATGTTCGCCTCACCAAGGGCTGTCATTTGATACCAAACTTGACCACTTTTGGAAATTTCGAATTTTGACCATTTTGACCCCGGACCCGGGTCCGGACCCCTGGCCAGGGCGCCACAGGGGTCCGGCCGAAACCTACTATAGCCTATGGTGTAGTCCTCCCGCACCCCAGCCCAAATGCCAAATATTAACGACCTGCCTGCTGTGGGTCTTTCTGTATAAGAGGCTAAAGTTGGAGTTGCGTCACGGTTGGGCCCAGCACCATCAGGGTGCCCCCCAGCCCCATGGATAGGTCCTAGAGCAAAACTAATGGGCCATTTAGATTCACCATATAGGGGTTCCTATTCGAATACAAAACCTCAGCCCAGCAAATCTTATGTGTATGGCTCCACAGTCCATACGCCCAGACCCCCCTTTTACACACTAACTTTCGACCCCTGGCCAGGACGCCACAGGAGCCAGATCGAAAATTCATATAGCCTATGTTCTGACGACCCTTGGGGTAATGCTGAATCCCAAACCTCAAACCTCTCCGGCTTGCCCAGCTCTAGTTTACTTCGACGAAAATTTTGACCATTTCTGAAAAAACTATGTCCGAAAAAATCGAAATCCTGCTATGTACAGAGACCTATGGGGAGGTCCTACCTACACTAAACTTATTTCCCCAAAAATGGGGGAAAAGTTGTTCAAAAAAAACCCCATATGGTATAGAAAATCTTTGAGCTCCGACCTCTAGGGTGGGGGTAACAAAAAAAAAATGGAGAGAAAGTCTGTAGTTCAAAATTTCAATCTTTCGTATCTCAAAAACGGCTCGGCCGATTTTGCTCAAATTTGCACAGCATGGACCCCTCGTGAAGGGGTTTCTACTGGTACAATATGAAGGCTCTACCTCAACTCCTCCGCCGGCACTAGGGGAAACTATGATCCAACACTACGCAATACGCCTTTTTTTCCCTATTCTAGGTACGCGCACTACCTGATAAAGTGTCTGAGCTCTCCCACGATGACAACTAACCTTAAGATCGGTTGGAGAAATCATGTCGTCCACGATATGTTCCATAATTAAATTATATATATATATAAGTATCTATGAATGTGTGCCCTAAAAACTAAAAGATGACATTTATATTGTACATATATAACACGTACGTATATATATACGTATACATACTATATGTTCGGCTCACAAAGGGCCTTCATTTGATACCAAATTTAATCACTTTTGAAAAATTTTATTTTTGACACCTAGACCCTCACCTGACCTCCTCGTCTATATATATACCCCATCACAGCACAGCACAGCACCATTACCATACGACCACTTTGGGCAGTGGCTTACTTCTGGAACAAAATTTATGGGGGGGGGGCGAATCCAGGGGGTGGTGGCGGAGCGACTACCTTCGTCGAGATTTGAAGGTATCTAGGAAAAATTTTTTCTTTTTTTCGGAGACTTTTTCCGGAGTAAGTTTTCCTGTGGTCTTGGGGGCGGTGCCCCCCAGAAGCTGAGAAAGTTTTCTATTTCGTGACCTTCGTGAAATTTTCACATAGCATTCGTTGAAATTACAATAATATTTAAGGCGCAGTGCTTGTTCATGCACCCAAATGATGCAGAAGGTGGTCAAAGTAGACCAAACAGGGTAATTGGTACTCATTTTTAAGTGCGAAACACGTATTATAATGGGATAATACACTTATTTCGCGCCGAAAACGCGAAAATGTTTTGAAAACAAGGCGTTTTACACATGGCAGACTGGCTTATTTTTAGGCCAAAATTCATGGGGGGGGCTCACCAAAAGTGGGGGGGCATATTTTAGGAAAAAATTTTGCAAATTTCTACGTTTTTTGTGTAAAAATTGGAAAAATGGCGGGGGGGGTTGCCCCCCCAACCCCCCCCCCCCCCATAGGTGAACCAGGCTACAGTTTATCCCCTGTGAGACCCAACACGAGAAGGCCAGACCCCCCCACCCCCCCATACCCGACCTCGACTACTCCCCCCCCCCAAGCCGAGCTCAGAAGCCCCCACCCCCCTAAAATGGGGTCCAAACAGGAGAAAAATGCTAACAACGATGTAATTTGATAAAACTTGTTAGTCTATCGTGTAGAGAATGGTTTTTTACGTTCAATTGGCTGTTAAAATTCACAATTGGACCTGTCCTGGGTCCTCCAGGACCGAAATGGCACTTTCAGGGGTTTTGGCCCCTAGCTAACCAGGGAAGCAAAATTATCCAAATCTGACTCCATAGGATGATGCAGCGTCCTCGATAGTACCGTGCTATAGTGTCGAATTATTTCCTTGTTTGGTTGTTAAAAAATTTTTCAAAAAAATTGGGTGGGTTTTCCCCCCAACGTGGGTTTTTTCCCCGCCACATTTGGCAATGTGCCAGACAAACGGTGCATCGAATCGATCTAATTTTGGCTGTGTGCAAAGAGGAAGACTTGCCATCATTGCAGATATTTGCAAAACTTTTCTAGCCCAACCCTGTCAAAAGTTACATCGGTCCAAACTTTTGCAAAATTGTGGCATGGTTGGACCAAAAAGTAGGTGTCATTTTCAAAATGTCATAAAAATGAGCAGGAGTGAACCAAATGATTTGGGGCCCGTTGCATAAAAGGTATTACTAATAAATTATTGATTAGTGTAGCAGTTTGATTGAAAATAACTCAAGTTGTGGAAGAGCCTAAGGGATATTATTCCACCTGTCGTTTTGTAGCTTTTGAAATGCCCTAATGAACTATATATATATGCAAAAACGGTGCATAATTAAAATTTGGACTACATCAACGGAATAACCTTAAAATGTCGCGTTTTCTTTGATATTTGTGGTCAAAACAATTGAGTAGGAGAAGATTGTGGAAAGTCTTGGCCATTTTTGAATTAGTCACTTCATTATCTACAAAATACTACCGAAAACTCCAAAATTCGTTGGTTCTATGAAAAGTTTTGCTAATTAATACTGCTGCACTAATCAACTATATAATCACTAATAATTTATTAGTAATATCTTTTATGCAACGGGCCCTTGATCTTTGCACACATAGGTAAGAAAGAGTCGCGCTTTCTGCTGCTGTTTTGGAGCTCATAGCTCCAACCCTTGGTCCAAGAGGCGGGTGGGTTTCCCCCCCAAAAGGGGGTGAGTTTTTCCCCCCATGGCTATACCAGGCTGCAGTTTACCCCCTGTTAGACCCCCCCCCCACGGTGAGGCCAGACCCCCCACCTCCCATACTCGACCTCGACTACTCCCCCCCCCCCCCAAGCCGAGCTCAGCTCAGACCCTCCAGTCCTCCCCCCCCCCCCCTAAAATGGCGTCCAAAAACAGGAGAAAAAATGCAAAATTTTTGCAATTTTTCAAAAATTTTCTGAAAAAATTGTCTAGAAACAGTTAAAACGCTAAAAAATAGGTTTTAGAACGCAATAAGAGTGGTTTTTTATTAGATGTATGTCGAAAATAGTCGATTTTATGCCCAAAAAGGGCCATTTTAGCTGAAAAAATTTGGGTACAGTTTTTTGAAAAGTTCTGATTTTTGAGACCCGCCCAAGCAAGATTTGGACTTTTTACTCCTCCCCCCCAACCCAAACAGGTGGTACACCTATGTCTATGCACTCCGACATCCGCTGAGCCTTTTACACCCATATTATAGGGGAACGCTCTCGCGCCCCCTATAATACGTACGTATATACAAGGGATCGACCGGATATCCGGATCCGGATCCTGCCGGATATTTCTAGAAGCAATTTTGTTGTGTTAAGAGTCTGGCTTTTACTGGGGGCTGCGACCCCCAGACCTCCTTTGATCTTTTTAGTATTCAGTAGAAATTAGAAAATAAATAGAATAGAAATAGAATTTTTCAGTAGACTTTGATATTTTATTGGCTACACTAATATTTACTACACTAGGTTATTTTAAAACATTTGTAAACTCATAAACATAGTGCGACAATTTAGACCATTAACTAAGTAGTTGGGGTTTTCAAATCTTAAAATCTTTCTGAATGAATTTTAAAAATGTTTTAATAAAGCTTTTCTTGAAATTTATTCTCGGAAATAGCAATACATTCTTGCAGGTCTGTATCGCATTTATCCAATGCATATTTAAATTGCAGATATGGGGTGAACTTATCCATTGCTAATAAAACTTAAGCTCGAATACGTAATTAAAAAATTCATCAAAAGTAAGTATATATATATAGTCAGACCCGGGGAAAAAACACCCCCAATTAAGGGTAAAACAAAACGGGGCCGCCCTGGAAGCCTGGTAGACCCGGCGAGTCCCACTAATGTGTGATAATATAGCGCCACCCTAGATGACCTCAAACTATAAGTATGAGACCCCTGGCCCTGGACCAAATAGAAAGTTTTCAGTGTAATTTCACAGTTGACCTCCCAAAACCACCGCCAAAAGCTAAGGGTCATATCGGAATTTCTAAACTTCTGTTGCTAGCGTGGAGAGACTCTGGGCTCCAATACTGTGCATGTGGGTTTGTATTGGCCCCAAGTATTAACACACAAGGCACCATATCCCCTACTGCATTGGGGCTCCACCAGCTGACCATTTTTTACCCCCAAAATTTCGCCACTTTTCGGGTAAAAAATGGTCAGAACCCAGCAAAAAGTTTTTTCTGAAGCAGTATGGGGGTTTTAATGCGTTTAGAGAACGCTTAAAAAGCATCGATTAAGCCTAAAAACTTTTTAAATTAGTCAAAACCGACCATTTTTGAATATTTTTCAAAAATGGCTATTTGCTTATGAAACCTGATTGGTTGATGCTGCACAATTTTTGAACTTTTCAAATCGATAAAAATTGTTACCAATTCATTATAACTTTGGTTTTTTTGGCCAAATATACTAAATTTGATGCGCTCTTTCATCTGGAAGCATCAAATTTATATACTCTAGCGCCAATATTTTGGGGTGATTTTTTTACCACAAACCATTTTTTTACAAATTTGTCGGGTAAAAAATCACCGATTTTTTTATTAATCTGAGAATCTGTGCTGCTAGGAAAGTTTAATACCTGAATCGATAGAGGGCAGTGCCGGGCACTTACATGCAAAACCGCTTCCAGATTGGCCAACATTTGCGAAAGTTAGAGGCTTAAGTCGAAAACCCTTTTTTTATCCCGGGTCTGACTATAACTATGAATTCAGCAGCAATGGGCTTGACTTCTATAATTTCTCACTGTTCTAACCTCGGACAATTCTTTGAAAATTGTCGACTTTATTCTAAAATGTTCCATGTTTTCATGTATGATTCATGCCCACCACACATTCAAAAATTCTTTTGATATGCACCTTGCGAAAATTAATTTCAATATTTATATATATATATAAATATATATATATATATATATATATATATATATATATAACGTACGTATATTTGTTAAATTCAAGTTATTTGCAGCTTTCCGCTGGAGTAAAATTGCTGAAATTTGTTAAATAAATTCATGAACAGCATTTTAAACATTTCCAAAGCCATAGAAAACCCCATATGCTGTAACAAAGCCAAGAAAAATTTTTAAAAATTTACATGTATTTTGAAGTCTAGATCCGGATCCGGAAAATTTTGGATCCGGTGGATCCCTAGTATATATAAATACCTACATGGCGAGACGTAATGCAGGTGGCGATAAAATCCCAAGAAAATGTTGGGAAGAATTTGAAAAAATGTCTGGAAAACATCGGAAAAATATCCGAAAACTATCGTGAAAATATAAGGAAAATGTCGTGAAAAAATCGGAAAAAATATCTAGAAATCATCGGAAAAAAGATCGGAAAAATATCGGAAAAAAATCGGAGTAATGGAAAAGTTGCACAAAAATCGGAAAAATCAAAAAATCGGTAAAAATTCGGAATAAAATCGGAAAAGTTGCACAAAAAAGTAGGAATAATTTCCGGAAAAAATCGGAAAAATGTTGTCCCGATTTTTTTCCGATTGTTTCCAACAAAACTGTTCCTGTGAGCCCCCCCCAAACACATCTATGCACTTGCAGTCCTCCAGTCCACCGTTTTTGGATTTTTGGTACCAGAACCATATCGTATATATATATATATAGTTCTTGAAGTGCTTTATTTAAAAACCATGATGTATATATTTACTTTGTCCATACTCAATCATTCCGTCAAAGGAAAATTTTGAACTCAATCAGAATTCTGCCACTCCCCCCCCCCCCATCTTACACCTATGGCGGGGTTACTAGCCAGGGTAGCCAAAATCTTTAAGGGGGCCTGACCTGTCCATGGGAGGGGAAGCCCAACAACACACGTATGGTTTGCCATCTGATACCGCGGTTGCTTATCAAGTCGAGGAAAGAAGAATATTCACCGTGGGTATTGATCCATGTACTCGGGAATAAATAGGTTAAAACGATGTTATTTGAACAAAATTTTACGCGGTGCTAGCATCACGCTTATTGGACAGCTGTATCATCCGCCCACTGAAAAGTTTGAGAAAATTTTTCAAAAAATGACCATTTTTCGGCCAAATTTAGCTAACTTTTTGGGTCCAAAAATCGTTGGGTGGGGAGTTCGGGGGGGGGGGGGGGGGGCCAAAAGTTGGGGGAGGGTAAGTCAAAAAATCTGGGGGGGGGGGGTAAAGTTGGTCGAAAATTTTGGGGGGATAACCCACCAATACCCCCCCCCAAATGATAAAATGATTGGGGTTAGGTTCGGGGGGCTAGCGGTACCCCCCCCCCCCCAGCCATTTTCCCCCTGGCCGCCAATTGGGTGTTTTTACGGGAAACAGCCAAATTTTTAAAATGTCCAAATCTGTTTTTTCCCAAAAAGGGGGTGTGTCCCAGGGTATTTTTTAGTGTTTTTTCGGGGGGGGGGGCTTCCCCGGAAGATTTTTGCCAAAATGAGCTAAAGATTGGTATTTATTGGCGTATTGTACACTTGAAAGGCAAAACGTTCTCAAAATGCCAGGGTTTAAGCTAAAAGTGGTCATTTGACGAAAAAATCTCCGGCGCAGCCGGAAAAGTTTTGACAATTAGCCTATTTTGGCAAAAATTTCGACCCCCAAAAAATCCCCGGGGGGACTTTCGGGGAGGGGGCAGGCATTTTCGGGGGGAGGTCAATTTCGGGCCCCCCGCCCCCCGGTAAAAATACCCTGAGTCTCTCCATGGCTATAACAGCGTTGTGAAATTATCGCAGGAGGGACCATAATTCCACCCCCCCCCCCCCTCTTTAAAACCCCAGAAATTTGTGTATTCCCCCCCTTCCTGGGTTGCGCCTAAAATGTTGTACAAATTGTATATATATACAATGTCTTGTGTCTGTTTTGTATAGGTTGTTGTACAGGATGACACGTTTGAGTAGTATACAGCGTTTCCTGGAGCGCCCTGTGAATCCCAGCCTGACCCATCCGGACTTTGAGCCGGGGCCGGACAATGTGGACGCCATTCGTGACTGTCGAATTTTGGTGATCGGAGCGGGCGGTCTGGGCTGTGAACTGCTCAAGGATCTTGCCATGATGGGATTTCAAGTATATACCTTAGACAAGTTTTCATAAGGCTAGACGCCACGCGCAGGCCCGCACCCAGGATTTTGAAAAGGGGGGTCCAAGGTAAAATACATCGGGGATCTGGGGGCGGAGCCCCCCAGAATTTGAAGAATTTTTGCATTTTTGCCCAAAAATCGTACATTGGATGTTTATTTCTTGAAAAAAGTAAATTATCGCGACGAAATCGCGAAAATTTTTTTAAAAATATATAGCTGTTTTTGCTATAAAAATGGCAAAAATTTTCTATTTTGTCATCCGAAAAGGGGGGGTCTAGACCCCTTGAATCCCCCCCACTGGGTGCGGGCCTGGCCAGGGTTGGGCGAGACCGAGATTTCACCGAGACCGAGAACGAGACCGAGACCAGGGTACCGAGACCGAGACTGGCCAAGTCTCGGCTTTTGGGCGAGACCGAGACCGAGACCGAGACTAGCAATTTTAAGCTTAAACTTAATTTCCACCAGTTTTTGAGGCTTAGGGTCGGTATTAAGGACTTTAACACATAAACATACGGTTTTAGCACATCGTCAGTTAATTTTCCTTACATTAATTTAAAATTTTCGCTGAAATTAGATGTTTTCAAAAAATTTCCGGTCTCGGTCCGAGACCGAGACTTTTGGGTGAGCGAGACCGAGACCGAGACCGAGACCGAGACTGGTCAAGTCTCGGCTTTTGGGCGAGACCGAGACCGAGACCGAGACTCCCAACCCTGGGCCTGGCCACATGTACTTGGGAAGGTGATGGGGGAATCCCTCCCCCCCAATGGACAAGTCCCGACCCCGCTCTCGAAATTTTGGAGGCAGACCCACCTCAAAATTATCAAGATTTTGGCTCAAAATTAGAAAAAATCGTACTTTCGCAAAAATTGGATATATAATTTTCGAAAAATTGATCAAATCGGTGTTATTTTGTACTAATTTTTGGTTGCATATACGAATAGCGTTTTTTAGCAAACTCGCAAATTTGTTTCTTAAATTTTTGACGAAACAGTATTTATATACCGATACCCCCTCCAAAACCGATTTTTCCGGATACCACCTCAGCCAAAATGGGCTGACCCCATCCCCCACTCACACTAGGTGTACCCCCACTCAAATTTTTCGCAAGCTAAACCTATGAAGGCTTCCTCCCCCATCCTCTCCCTGTTTGAAGAGTTAGAGCACCTATTTCGAGGGGGTCTGCTTTTGGAAAAGCTTCAGAACGGTTTTGTTGTTTTGTCTGCTTAAAGAAAAATTACTCTGATTTTGAAGAGTTTACTAACTTCCAGCAAGCCACGCCGGAATCTGCTTGAAAAACTATATATATATATATATATATATATATCATAGGGGTCGCGGTAGCGACCCCTATAATATGAGTCAAAACGCCCCAATGACAGCCTTCAGAGGCGCTGCGCAGGGGCTGCGCAGATTCCTGCGCAGATCCTGCGCAAATTTTGTGCGCAAAAGAAAGTCCGTGTCTGATTGTTTAGTATAA
>JASAND010029496.1:67500-103748 GCA_030248195.1 Trissonchulus latispiculum | reverse complement strand
TAGTACGCCGTATGAATAACTCAATGGCATTTCTGTACCCCTACCTTTCTGTTTGGTAACGTATATAAAACTACTCTAGTGCCGAAACATTAGAGAATTATTTTTCATAACTGACAGAGTAAGACTTGTTCAGCACTTGGCGTGCTTTAACGACAGCACCTCGGGAAGGTTCTCTGTCACCGCTGTCATTATTTTTTTTATTTTTTATTTTTAAAACCACACCAGTTACGACAAAACAGCACTCACATTGATAAGCTAATAGATACCAATGCAGATACAAATGCGAATACAGATTCAAAGCAATAACAAAGAATATGCCTCAATGACACAATAACCCTATACAACGTAAGGCCTACCATACGGTTAGCCTTACTTACATGTAATAAGTGTAAGTACTTACCCAACCACGTAAGTATTTGCTTACCCAAGCAAGTAAGTATTGACTTACTCAATCATGTAACTATTAATCATGTCTTGAAAGTCTACGCATACTGATGAGTCATTTTAAACTTCTACATAAAATTGCAATTTGACAAATATCTATGATGAAAGATTTTCTAATTCGCCATCATCAGCCGCAGGCTCGTTGCTATTGGAGAGAACGTACTCATCTATACTTCTGTTCCTTTCAACAGCCACATTATATGCATCTAATGGTTCCATGCCCTTATCATCCACTAGTTCGTTCTTTTTCTCAATTATCTCCTTTATAATAGGATCATTACCGAAAGCAATGAGCTCAGCAAATTTATTCAACACCAGGCCGTTAATAGTTCTTCTGATGCGTGGGCTAAGATCATCAAAGGCTTCTCTGTCTGCTTCTTTGTTTGAGTAACCATCTTCTTCGTATTCCTTTGATATCCGAGTTAAGCGCGACCTGTGTTTTGCTATGGCTTGTTCTTTCAGATCTTGCCAAAAATGTGACAATTTCTTACTGCTAGTACTGCTGTCATTGGTGTCAGTGCTGTCCTCAGTTTCATAATCTTCTCCGTCAGTTTCTGAAGTATTGTGAGCCCTCAGCTTGTGAGTGTACAAGCTTTGACGATGACGATATACTTTTGAGCACTCTGAACACTCATACATGGTTTGAAGGAGAATTTACAGTAAGATGAGTCCACTGTAACAGCACCCCTTTTTATTAATTTCTTTCCATCTACTTACGGTAAGCCTTACAACATATTGCGTCAGTACTTACCCATCCCTGACGTAAATGACTTCAACAAATCTTGTAAGTGGTTTACAAATACTTACGTAAAATAAACTTTTTGTTTGGTGCTTTTGAGCAAAACTCATTCAATAAACTGTCGGACCGGGGTTCGCCACATAGACAGACCGTTTCACTGCGGCGGGTACTAACTAAGGTCGAATCCCGGTTCACAACGTAGTCCCCCTTGTTATATGCATTGGACTGACTCTAGTGAACATTATCTCTTGATTATCAACAAGGCACAACTGAATATCTGAATACGTAGCAACTAAAGGACACATTAAACTGTCTATTCTTTGTAATGGGCAACTCTTCCTATTATAACAACTGTACAGAAAATTCTGAATTTTGTTAAAATCCTTCAATGAGTATACCCCGCTGGATCTGTCTTGTTGAATGCCTTCTGGCCCGTCTGAAAGAAGATTTACCACTATTGGACTAAACATATTTTTCGTTTCTACAGTATTCTGGTTCCTATCGGAAGCGGGGTCTTTATTTTGAATGTCTATAAAGAACAAGGCTGTACAGCATATAAGTGCAATGCAGCTTGCTACTACTGAGTAACATAAGATTATTTTAGTAGTCTTCATTTAAATTTTGTACAGTATAATTTTTACATTTTTTACATTTTAGTATGAGCACCTTTTATTAATTTAAAGTGGAATTATTTTATCTTCACGAACTAACGATGCATTCCTTACTACCTTAATTTTTATCTTTTCAATATAACTAAGCAGGCACACTGGACGAACAAATACGAAGCACAAAGTGTTGGCAGTTAATAAGAACACAAAATTCACACCTCCCGACTAAGAACTGTTCTATAGAGTTCAATAGAAGTTCAAATCAGAATTACATTCTTAAAAGCCATACGGCACCGTAGATAAGTCAGGTAGTAAGCGTCTTTTATCGTAAACCATTCTATAGATTTTCTTCAAAGGAGATGAAAAGACTGTGGTAGTTTTCTTATCCCGAGAGATCGTTTTCTGGGTAGTCACAATGTTTTCGTTAGCAAACAGCAAGCACTTCATTGAATCAGGGTTCAACTTTTTGCAGTTACTAACGCTTAAAGGTATTCCTTTTACTTTCCACTGAGACTTGACTTCGCCATTTGGAAGCTTCACCGACAAACCATAGTTCTTTGGACCTAAGCTCCAGAATTCGAAGCATTGTGCTCCCGATCCAAATGTTTCTGAAATCTCATCTTTCATTTCTCCGAGGTAATCACCCAGGCTTGGCTCGTTTGCCTTATTGGGTGAAGAAATAAAAACAACAGAGTCTGTGTCGAAATAAAGCACTTTATCGTTAAGCTTTTCAAGGTAAGAGTATAGCTTCAGTCAGGCATAGCAAGTTGTGAAAGCTGCGACAGCAATGTTAGCCTTGTTGTCTGGCAGAGCGAACTCCTCGACAACTTTGTAACTGACAATCGCCATGGATCCGTTGTTGGTAAAGTTTATGTCTGTCACCTCAAGGCACGGATCATCGAGAATAGAAACATACTCAGCATAATTTGTAGCGTATCTAGTATGGATTATATTGGTCCGTTTCCCGAAGTAACCCCAGAATGAATTCAACATAAGCTTGGCAACTGCGCGCTTGCCTGGATTGGCAACAATTTTGGATCTTTCAAGCCGGACACCTTCTTTCTTTTCGTATAACCAGATGTACTTCTGTTTAGATTCGTCGTCGACGCAGTAAGCAGGCCACCCATTAGCCTCTTGCTTCAATTTTAAGAAGGTGCGTATGTAATCCTTGAATAAATAATTGCTCATTGTATCCCAGTGCCACACTTCCAAAAACTTGACGATCTCGTATCCAAGATTGACTGCCTTAACCAACTCTGGAGTACACCACGTACCATGAAGGGCTCTTTCATCGTCACTGTGTCTGCATTCTGTAGATTGATTGCATTCCGTGGCGCATTTGTGGCATAAAGGGAACATTAATTTTCCATTAATTTTAGCTGGGAGCACAGGAAGATACAATTGTTTTGGAGGAAGTATGATGCACTTGGCAAATCCAAAGTATTTGTGAATTGAAACAAAGTTCTCAGTTATCACTGTGGATATGTACTGTTCGAGTTTACCCAAGGATATAATGATGTGATGTCGGTATAGCCAATAGCAGATGCTGCGTCAACTTCTACTGAATGATACAGTTTGATAGCGTTTGTTCTTCCTCCGTAGAATGCCTCTCGTGGCCGCAAAGGTTCGGGCAACTCACTCAACTCCGCAGATATTCGTTTAAGTTGGTTCTCTGTCTGCAATAGTCGCTTAAACTGGCACAGCCACATTTCTTCAACTTGAATTCCCTTGTCTGTGAAATATTTTTTACGATCCAAGGTTCGTTGATACCTTTGCTTCATATCAGTTATGGCATGGTAGTTTGTAGAGTGTAAACAATTTAGCTGGCAATGGTGGCCATGAAAGTAGCAGCCATAGAATTCATAACAAGTAATTTCTTTTGTGCCCATGTCATTGACGCTTTCCCAGTATCCGTCTACATAATAGGGACCAACTTTGACTTCACCACCATTTAGGGCATGCTTTATGGTCCTTCCTGATCGAGAGCTGACCCATTTGATCCATATAATGGCAGATTTGCTGAACATTTTCTTCGGTTGGTACCCATTATCTGGTATTATAGCAATTGTATTCTCTTTCAAGAAGTTCGTTCGGAATACGTAGTTGCAAGCAGATGCAATGGTAATACTGTTAGCAAATGGATCAATTCCGTTTGTAGTTTCAGAAAAATAATGCTTAAACGCAAGACAACCTTGTCTCAGTATATCAACATCACTGCGGCAGTATTCTTCCAATTCCTGAAGCAAACTATAGCTCTTCTTATTGATCTCATAATTCTTTTTCTCTTTTTCATACCAGTTACAAATTTCCGAGTAGTCAGACATCTTTCGGGATTGAACATCGAAATATTTCAGATCAGGAAAGCTGCCACTGTAGGATTGATTCTGCGGCGTATTCAATAAATATGGAAAGTGACCCTTTCGTAGCTCTGTAAGGCCAAAAGTTTTGGGAAATTTGGCTAGGGGCATGGGAATAAAATTATAGGAGTCAATAAATCTAATGGCTGGCCCAGAGAGTGTCAAACTAAGAATACGACTTCCACGGAAAATGATGTTTGGTTTGATTGCATTTTCATGGAGATACTCTAATATGAAAAACCCATCATAACCGCCAAAGTTGTGAGCAATGAATGTAGAATGATGAGTCTCCTTCGTATTAAACATCCATTCGCAAAAATCGCGACCAGCAGATTCTCCACTAAATTTCCACTCTTGGAAGTTTTCATTCATTGACTGAACAATACATAAGTTTGGTTTGTGCCGGCCGCCTTCGCACAACATACATTCAAAGTCAAAAGCAAAATATTTTTCTTCATTCGTGTGATGTGTAGTGCGTTCGTCTGCAAGGAGTTGTTTGGAGAATAGTTCGTCCTCTAAGTCAACACGCTTTTTCCATTCTTCTGCCGCCTCATCAATTTCTTCAATCCCTGGAAGGAAAGAAATATTTTCTCCCATGTCAGATAAATCATCGCTTTCAACATTGGATTGTTTTCTTGGATTTTGTCTTACAGGTTGCATAAAGCATTTGTGTTCTGAAGGCAACCACGTACGGCAAATTGTGCAATACCCAAGGCCACAGTGGTGATTTCTCAATTTTGCTGCTTTTACCACCTTTTGACAATTATGGCATCT
The DNA here is from genome assembly GCA_030248195.1 of Trissonchulus latispiculum. Taxonomy (NCBI): domain Eukaryota; kingdom Metazoa; phylum Nematoda; class Enoplea; order Enoplida; family Ironidae; genus Trissonchulus; species Trissonchulus latispiculum. The sequence continues at coordinate 98,826 of JASAND010029496.1, read as the reverse complement.
CTTTAGCTTGTCACATATACCAGAAAGGTGATTTTGAAAACAGTCATCGGTTAACCAATATCTATTGCAAGCGTCACAATAGATATAGAATCCGGAAATATTGGACTCCAGTTTATTTACGCACTGCGAATAGTGGCATAGAGAACACCCGACAGCACACCGATGCGCAGCTTGTGGAGTATCAAATCCAGTCTTACACTTTGCACAATAAAACTTAGTATTTAAAAATGCTGCCATTTTGGTAATCACATCAAAGTGGCCGTTATACATCAGTAGATTGACTTGAAGTTCTTTGTAGGGGCCAGAAAATACGTTCTTGCCAAATTGGTCCAGGGCCCAAACATTGATCTGAACGTCCGGCATAACTGACTGCATCTTACCGATGTCGTTAATGGAAAAAGATTGGCCCCATTGAAATTGGCATCTCTGTTGCAAATCTTTTAACTTGGTCTAATCGCAGGTTTGACTTTTTGTCCATTCGAGTCAGTTGTTTTTAGTGTGAGGTCTCTAGAACGCTTTCCTAGTTTAGGTTGATAAAGATTCATTTTCTTCGCAGATTGATGTTTTGTGATGGCTGCTGCAACAACTGTAGCGTGTAACAAGCAGTTGTTATCTTCTATGACTTGGAGAATGCATCGCTTCTGCTTAAGCCAACTGGGTAAATTGACAATCTTTCTTGTATGTAAATTTCCAATAGACCTTTTGCCTTCACCAAAACCACGTCCAGGTTCAGGCATTCGGATATGAGTCATTGTCAACAAAACACCAGAATCAAATGAAAAATCTTGGAATGACTGAAGAACGTGCTTAATGTTTTCCAAGACGAAATCACTTGAATAGTGTTTTAGTTGACGTACTGGAACAACAATAGGAAAATCTAAGCTAGGAGATTCCAGAACGATTAAAATTTTATCATGAGGAAGGGCTTGATTTGATATATATTCAATAACTTCGTCCAGAGTTTCATGCAGTACAGTAAAGGCTTCATCCAGGGAAACATTACTCAGAGCTTTAAAACGCAAGCTGTACTGTACGCTAGACGTTTTAAACGGTTCCATTTCCTCAGAGCGAATTCTGGTGAGGAGGTAATGGCTAGTTTCGTTTACTGTTGTTTCGATTGAAGGATCCCTTGTACTATTAGATACTGCAGAAGAGGTGCTCGGGCCACCACCAACTTGGGCGTCATGAAGAGCTGGGTTCGGAGGAAATATGTTCGGATGACGAATGGCAATATGATTTCTCAAGTTTGCATCCCGCACAAAGACTTTGCTGCAGTAGGGGCACCCGCGGTTGTGGTACAGCTTAAGATGATTCTTAAACATGGGTGCATTGTTGAAATCTTCTCTGCATTCGCGGCAGGAATAGACAACCTAAAAATAAAAGATATTCCTTATTTGTGATATCTGACCGAATGTATTCGTCACTGGATCAGCACTACTAAAAGTAACATATTTACACTTAGTTTGATAAGTTATTCTTTTTGTAATGGTGTAAGTCCAAGTTCAGAAAGGAAAAAACAAAAATGTTTATTTGACAGGTAAGGAATGTAAAAAAGAAGATTATATATGTGGATGATGAGGGTGAGGAACAGTGATTAGATTTGATGGTTGTACTTACTTGATCTGGATTCGGTTCCATGTGTAAATTGGAGGAGGTATGTTCATCTAGACATGACATGGACCCATAGGTTGGCCTACGACCATATATTTGACTGCAGGACTGGAAATGCCGTTTTAGCTCGACTTTAGAACGAAAACGTTCTTGGCAATGAGGGCACTCAATTGACATCTAAAACGAAAACGGTGTCTATAGTAGCAGGCGCGTAATTAAGTGCAATTAAATATGGGTTTCTGCAAATATGAGCTAATATTGAAAGCTGTATCAAAATGAAAAGAATCTGGTAAAATCAGAAACACTAGAATTACACGTTAGCGTTTACAAAGAGAAATGAATATAAATAAACAATGTATATAATGAATAAATAAAAGACAAAATGAATATATGAAATTACCTGAATCGTAGCAGATGAAGGCAGTTTAGGAACCAACTGCTATTTGCAATAAAAGGCAGAATATCTATGGAACAAAAAGGAGGTAATGTTGACCGAGCTTCAGCAAATGCTGCTTTTCTGTTAAATGTATCTAGTCAATCGGCATAAAAAATAAACTTTTCTGCACAGCTTGTAACAGCTGTCTTCTTGGAAGATACGCTATGCCTGACTTTTTAGAAAATGTTTAAACATTAGCTGTGTTATATTGAATGGCTTTTGAATTATCAGCAAGAAACGGATAGACAAGACACTTATAAAAAAGACGTAGAAAAATAGGCAAAGGCGAGAAGCAAGGCGAATGCATTTTCTTAGAGGACAACTAAAAATGACTGTTTATATGAAATTGCAAGTTATCACAAAATAAAAGGCGGCGGCGGGGGTATACAAATGATGAGTCATCGTGAAAAATTAAAGGAAAGTAGGTGAGGTGTAGTCGTTTTTAATGACATTTTCAGTGAAAATAATTTAGCCAAATTTATATATATAATGATTAATTAATTTTACGATAATTTATCATGAATACGTAAATAAACTAAAGTTAGTTGTTGTGACATTCAAAATTGAGTAAGTTTTGAATTAATAACACATAAATATATGAGTTTCACATTATTGATTTTTTTCCTTAAGCACGTAAACATATGAGTTTTGGGGGGGGGTGGTGGGGATATATACTACTGTTGAACTTTTTTGTGAATACCTGTGGTTTCTTTGCAAACATTTTAAGCAACCTAATATGACTCCGTAAAAGGCGTATACCCTGGCCACTAATGTATTTAAATCACGGACAACCTCGTGACAATGCTGTAGCAACGGCCGTTGTGACAACGCTTTGTTAGAACACATCGGATAATTGCAATGACAATTTACTGTCGGCATCCCCCTTCCCTCAAAAATGCATAAGTTCTAAGCTGGCACTATCCCTAACCGGAGCACCGACTGGGGTGAGGTGTCTGTAAAAAAGGTGACAACTAAAGGCAAACAGGAAAATCTCATAAACTTTTGTCCTTGAACCTATTTTGTGTAAAATTCCCTCACAGCCTGTGGCCAGTTTTTTTCCACGTATGAGGATACCTTTGTCGTTGCGTTCAACATCACCTCTATTTCTTAAGCATATCCAGCTGCGCTAACCTACTCGATGTTTATTTGTTTCTATGTTTTACTGATGCATCCAAAATATCAAATCATAAATATTTTAAATAATAAAATTTTAAATTGAAAATTTTGAAAGATATTTCACGAGATGTGCATTTGGAATATACGTGTGTGCTATTAAAATTTTAAGGTAGGTAATGTCACTGCCCTGCAACATTTTCCGCTCCCTCTTCTTAGTTGAATTGCTAGGAGGCTTGCTTTGCGTTCAAGGAAGAACGGTGTGGTCGATTTCTCCAAGTTTGGAAGAATGTCATAACCGGATGGAGAGACAGAATTGGCCCAAACATGGAGGTAAACATATAGTTCCCATATTTCTTTATTTATCTACATTTTCTTGTTTCTGTTATTCGTTATTCGACATCCTATTCTACGGCTCAAGCTAATATTTTCAGTTTGTTGGGCGTGCATTGACACATCTGGCTTTGAGAGGTCGGGTAGCAGAGCATTTGATTTTGGCTTTCATTATGAATAAGCTCAGTGTCAGGCAGACGACCTTTAGCATTTATATATTCTGTCTGTACTCATTGATGTGCCGTGAGCGCTTAAGCGGCTGGAGGATCTAATGTGAAGCGCAACCGGTTTTCTAAAATTTTAAAATGACCGAAAAACTTTGGTTTTACCTAAGCACAACTAAATTTTTCCATGCTCGACACTACCCATAAACGATTGACTAAGGTGAACAGTTGTTCTTGTTTTGGAGAAAAATTAAAATAAGCCTGGAGCATTTTTTAACTGAAAGTGAAGTAGAGTTGCCAAAACAAAACAGTTATTGGTCTGCAAAATTTTGCAGTTTCTAATTTCTTACCTCAAAGAAGCTAGAGACTTCAGGAATTTGGCTTTTTGTCTGCATTGAGAAATTTGATCAGCTAGATTCAAAGTTTACTCTGCTGGCAGCAATATTAATTTGCACAGAGAATGCGGTACTATGATCATGGAACCGATGAGACCAAACAATGTTCTGCTGGAGCGGAGACCAAATTCAGCGAACCTCTAATTTTGAAAGGCGCGGGATAAATTATAAGAAATATTCACATATGTAAAATCACAAAAGCACAAAATCTAGGCCTTTTAGTTTTAAATCTAAATCTAAGCTAACCTAATCTAAAGGTCGTAGCGCTTGACGCAGCGACCCGGCACAAATGTGATCTGAACTGACCAGGTGACCCGGTGTCATCGCCGAGGGAAATCCAGTATATAGTATTATTCTGCATACAATGCTGGAATTAATCTAATGAATAAGGTTACGGCACACAGAACGCAAAGAAGTGAACAAATTAACACATTGTCCAGATTATGCTGTCTGTATTGACAGTTCTATTGGCTCAACAAGTGTATTTAGGCCCAGGCTGGTGTGAAGCGACATGGGATACTTTCCTCTGCTGGAATTCAACTGCTCCTGGCTCCACAATAAGACAAAACTGTCCTCCTATCAAAGGGCTTGATACTTCAAGTTAGTGCTATACATGTTTCAGTGACTGAAGGTAACCTTTTGTTTGGAAAAAAGTCTTTTCCACAATTCCCCCTAAACACAAACAGGCTGGGTTTGCGGTTTTTCGGAGATCCAAATGCGTTCACATTTTGGCAGGGTACTACCTACCTGAGCCTCAGAGATTTCAAAATTTTAAAAAGTTATAGGCGGCAACTTTCTTTGCTCTCTCCATATGCTCTCTACAGTATATTCGTCGTACGTTGAAAACAGAGAACGCAGGTAGCGTAATCAGATGCTGGCACAAGAAAAACACTCAGCCTAACCGATTCTACTCTTCTAAAATTCTAGAAAATTTTGGATTTTTAAAAGATTTAAGTTTTTAAAAAGTTTGAAACCTTCGAGACTCAAGTAGTTCCCTACCAAAATATGAAAGCATTTGGATAACCCAATTACCACCAAACCGAGCAGTTTGTTTTGAGATTCTGAAAAAGATCCGAAAAAACGCTGGAATTTAAATTTTTGTTCTGCAACTATCGAATTATTTAAATGGTTAAGCTAGAATAATCAAGCTAATCACGGTTTCAACAGTTGCCATTCTGAGAAAATCTGTATTTTCAAAATTATTGACATGACAGGACCAGCACCAGGACAATGCTACATTATTTATATGGAGTTATATATTTATAAGTATTTGTATACATTTATTTGAAAAAATCTACCGACCAGATATTCGGTCAAAACTTTTTCACTGAACAGCTGTTGTTGGTTTGTTATGTACATAGATTCTATACTATTCTATAGATTTTAGCAGAATGAAAGTTCATAGTATGAACTTCATACTACTGTGAATAAAGTGGTTTTCTTGGTCTGCGAAATATCATGTCCAATTTGGACAATATTCAATTATTTAAGGTTACGACAATATTCCGTGAATTTGATGGAACATCAAGAATTAATAACCAAAACTTGTTGCGCACTGAGAAACAGAAAGGGATTCTTTACATCCTTTATTCTGGAGTTGCAATAACTAGAAGTTTAAGCTTTTGTGGTGATTTTTTGAAACGCTGAAACGCAATAGTGCAAAATTTCATTCTGCAAAAAATCATGCGAACCCATTGGGTAGTTTTTGAGAAATCGATTTTCAAAGCTAAATAATCGCAGCTCTGCCAAAATGGTTTTTCGGGCCAATCTCTAGTGTAAAGCACGAATCCCAGCTAATTGGTATTGATTAAGGGCAATTAGACCGCGTATCGATTGATTATAAATAAACTAAAATTGTCCGTACGATTTGGCGGTAACTTTGGAAAAACTGATTTCCTCCAAAATAACCGCTTTTTGACCCCAGAAATCGCTTTAGGCCTATGCTGACTTAAAACCTAGAGATAGCTCAAAGGTTGTAAAAACAAAAATGTTCATTTTGGTGCCCTCTTTCCAGCCATAACAAATAATCCGGTGAATCGACTACGTTGTACTGAGAGAATAATGGCAAAAACCAAAACTTTCTTATCATTTCACTTAAAAGTGTGGGACTGGTCCGAGAATGTTAAAGAGTACCAAATAGCTTAATATCTGGAAAGTTTCATCACCTTAAAGTCAGTTGGTCAGATTTTAGAGTATCGTACAAAACGGAACAATACATTACGTTGTTTAATTATTTCGCACAGTGAGCATACTTACTTACAATAAGCTTCAAAATTATGCAAGGATCTGCTTAAAACTATAAAAATTTTAAGCCTTCAGCGCGAACGTATAACTTGCGTTCTCATCATCTATCTTATTACAGAGTTTGCCGAAAGGACTTGTGGGAAAGACGGAATCTGGCTGGACGTAAACGGAGAGCAAAGTGGCAGCACACTTTCGCGCGGCTGGACAAATTATACCAGTTGTTTTCGCTCTGCGGTAAGACTTGTATATCAGTAGATTCCAACTTATCAGACGCTGCATTTGGCAAATTTTTTATGTTGTCGACAAATAGAATCAAAGGTTCCAAGCATCAGGCAAAAAACGCTATGGAATTACCATAGTATACCTTTCTGCCCTGGCCAAAATTTCCATGACTTTACAAGACTTGACAAATTCATTTCATAGCTTTTGCCTAAATTTTCACAGCACCAGCTTTTAAAAAGCTAGTGAAGTGAAAGGTTCCAATTTTTAGCTTAGATTGTTTCAATGAGAACATCCCCAGACAGAGAATGTCATCAGTCGATCGATAGATAATTAATTCTTTACATTTCGAAAGACTCTCCGTGCACCTTTTAAAAAGTAAAGCAGTCGAGTTGTTGCAAAATCTTAATTTTTTCAAAACTTCCATTGCAGAAAGTCAGTTAATTTAGTCATTTAGTCATTATTCAATCCTTAGACGACTTAACTTAAATGCAGCTTCGACTGCTGGAACGGCATTGCCGGTGTCATCATCCAGTTGATGCTGGAATCGTCTCAGCCGAGTGCTCGAACAAGGCTCAAAGTTTTGTAACGCATAGTCGTTGGTTGGTTAAATAAGCAGATAGATGATAGATAGATAGATAGAATTAACCCATGCGGCGGAAAGCTGTAGAAATTGCCAATTTCCAGCGGATGTAGGAACATTCTCCTAAATGTGAGTGACGTGAATACAAAGAGGGGCAAACGCCCAGACTGTTAACCTGCAATATGCCAATGGTCCGGAAGAAAGATGCCAACATCAGCATAGACAAAACTATACATTTATGTTTTAAAAGTTCCATTTTCTTCTGTTAGCTAGAGCTCCACTAGCGTTTGGAAATTAAAAGAATTTCCTTGGGATCCTGAAGAATGTTCTTGCCTACTATACATACCCTGAAAATCACAGTTCATGGCTTTGGCTTTGTCGATATATTGTTGTTAGCGTGCATTTTCAACGCTGTGATTAATACTGTAATATAATTTATTATTCATCATTAAGACTAAATATTTATTTCAGAATTGTATTTAATTATTCTAAACATTTCATATTAAAATGACATTTCTATATGATTTCAGGATCTTCGAAGTTAGAGAAGGCACATCGAACTTTGTTTCAAGCTGTATATGGCATTACTTTTGCCGAATAAATTGCTGTTGTAAATGTTAATTTTGAATATTGTAACTACTGTGTGATAAGTCTAAGCGCCTCTATACTCTAAGTTGCTCATACGAAAACCGATACTACGGGAGATAAAAACATAAGACAAAAGACTATCTAAATATTTTGCAATGCTTTTAATATTTCACATTCTTCAGACTTGTCGCCTCGAGTGCTACAGCCCCTCCCCGGCAACGCCTCTGTCCAATAAGTCCGATACCCTTTGAGGCAAATCATGGAACAATTTATCCCGCAACACCATAGGAAGTTTGCCCATCCAATTTTGTTGAGGGGCTTGTGGGGTGGGAGGATTCAAGTAAGGTAAACCGAGTGTAATCCTGCGGCCCCATATTGTACAACATGGCGTGGATAGCGACGACCCCCCGTGTCGTACAGCCATTCTCTGTATGTAGAATAAACTTGTGACAAAACTATAAGGGCTGTTTCCAGAATTTTTTCGGAGAACAACGAACTTTTCTGAAAGGTCCCCGAACTTTTCTGGGAAGACCCCGAAATTTGCTGAGAAAACCCCAAAAGTCTGTAGCTGAAGTTCCCTCAAGATCTCAATCCATGGACCCTGCTTTTTTGCTGCTTGACCCCACAGAGTTACAAAGCCTTAGGCTGAGCTAAGGGTGGGGAAATTTGTTTTCGAAGAGATTTATTTAGAGAAACTAATTTGGGGAGAACCCGAACTTATTTGGGGAGCCCCAAACATTTCGGCACAGACCTCGAACTTATTTGGGATGCCCGAACTTATTTGGGAGGGCCCCAAACCTTTGGTAGCATTCCTCGAACTTCGGGTAATAGGTCCAGAACTCAGAGTAGAAACCAAACAAACGGGAGGACATTGCTGCAAAGATGGTTGTAAATGTGATAACGTTGCCGGATTTATAGTCGGTGCTAGTTGAGACCATTCAGAGTCATTAACCACAAAACTTGTTCGACAGAAGGATCAGAGACTACTATTACTACCACTACTACCACTAATAATAATAATAAAGGGGAGTCACATAAATCCCGTCTAGCCGTCGCTGGATGGACCTAACGATTTCGGTGCGTAATTTCGTAACTTTTCTACAGTGCAGCTCGAAATCACATACAACAGATCCCAGCATCAGGATCAGTGACTGCAGTTAAGACTCAGTGACTGCAGTCAAGCCATTGACGTCATTGTTTTGGTTTGGCTTTAGTGGTAATGCTCGTATTGCAAGGTGATAAAGTAGATTCACTGACTAGAGTCACTTCCAGTCCGACTGAACCTTTCTGCTTTATGTATGAAATGAAGCCTGTGCAAAAAGTTTTGCTTCAGCCAGAGAACAGCTGAAACTAAAAGACAGTTTATAGCAAAGAAAATGCCGCGATTGGCAAGCTCGAGGCCATGCTTGTAATGTAAACATGTAGTTATTATTTCAGAATCTTACTGTCAGAAGTTTACAACGACTTAACTTCAACATTTGCTTTATGAAACTATTTAATTTATTTATTTTATTGAACAATTGTTACTAACAGAGCTTTGTAGGATTTTACATACAAATGAGAACACTTTGTAGGATGGGCAATTGCTCAGAAGACAGACAGTGAGATATTATTTATCCCGAAAGCTAGCGTAACGTAGTTAACGTATTAAGGTTAACTAACGTTGTTCTTCAAATCTAGCTTTCAAGCTGATAACAATGATTGTACATAACATTCATTGACTAACCAAAGCTACGAAAGATTTTGTTTCTTGCTATAAACTGTCTTTTAGTTTCAGCTGTTCTCTGGCTGAAGCAAAACTTTTTGCACAGGCTTCATTTCATGCATAAAGCAGAAAGGTTCAGTCGGACTGGAAGTGACTCCAGTCAGTGAATCTAATTTATCACCTTGCAATGCGAACATTACCACTAAAGCCAAACCAAAACAATGACGTCAATGGCTTGACTGCAGTCACTGAGTCTTAACTGCAGTCACTGATCCTGATGCTGGGATCTGTTGTATGTGATTTCGAGGTGTACTGTAGAGGAGCGACTGCAATTTGAACAAAGGGTAGGGCGAAGTGTACCTGTAGACACTGAAATGTCGGGCCACGGCTTTCTCTAAGTCCCATGCTTGCATTCCGGTTTGGCTTACCCAACCTGGCTGGAACCCGTATAGGGATAGACCGAATCAATAGAAGAATAGTCCAAGTAAGAAATTGAGGAAAATTTCTTTTCTGAGAAATCTGGCGGATATACGTAGTGTAGTGAGTCTTGTGAATTTGATCCCAAAAAGCAAAATGCAGCTGCTTTATCAGACAAATGTCTAAGAAGAAATTCTAGAGAACAATGTGGAATAGCTTTGCCATCATAATTTTAGACTGACTTGAACTTTCTCATCAGTAGATGACTGAGAAGTCGAAGCCCCCATTGAGGATTCAATTTTCGTACGTATAGTATAACATGATTAATCCCAGAAATACAGATTTTATACCGAAAGAACTGTAAAATCCAAGAAAAACCCATAATCTGAAAAGTTTGTGTACAAAGTCAAAACCAAAACGTTACGCACGTTACGGCCGGCCCATGCTACGAAATACAAATCAAACTAATAAATTTTATGGCAAGAAATGAATCAACCTGATTCCACTGAAGGAAATAAGTCCAATAAGCCACGGATAAGGGTGGGAGGCCACGGAGGACAATGCGTCCAAGATTTACAGGTATTGCATGATCTGAACAAAAGGGAGCAAACATGGAAGAACAATTAAGTACAAATACAGAAAGTGAACAAAACTTGATAGAGCATTGCTGACAGAAGTTGTATTGTGATACCCACGTACGTACAATAAAACAAATTTAGAAATTTCATTTGAAATCGAGAAAAGACTGAAAAAAGTTCCAGAAATCGGAGGTTTCAAAATTCGGAAGCTTGTAACATCCTGGCTTTGTACGTATTCAAGGAAAATGTTTCAGGTATGCCACAAAATTTAATCAGCGAAAAAATCTGGCATCATATGATAAATCAGAAAAACAACAAGCGATCTGACTGGAAATCACGAATGAAAGGTACGAAGCAAAGCTCACCACAACATCCTGAAAATGGAAGAAAGGGTAGGCCATGACACAGAAAAAACCGAAATTAAACCTGAACACAAATCAAAACACATACGTATACACAGTTGAGAAAGGTGATAAAATAGTAATTGCTAATTTGTGGGTGCTAGTGAAATGACGCAAAAATTTCATTGAGACCAGCGATATTAGATAAACGGGCACTACAACTAAGGTGTACAAAACATGAAAAAATGTGTACAAAGTCAGCACTCAGGTGATATGTCTATAAGGAACCTTTGAGGTCTCTGTAGGATATTGAGAGCAGAGCATTCAGGAGAAGAATTTTGAACATCTACAGTTTCTGGTTTAGAGGAAGCAAAATCCAGGATGCCAAGATCATTAGATTTTAATAAAACTGAATTGATGGCCAGGACCGGCACACCCTGACCCACCTTGGAGTAGAAGACAACTCTGGGAGAGTGGGGTCGTCACCGTTCACCTCCATGGCCAACCCTCCCTCCATATGAAACCAAATTTAATTAGGAAGGCATTTTAATCACTCCCATAGCCAAAAACTAGTTTCTACACAAACTGTATCGTCAGAAAATACCTTGGGGCTAACCCCCTCTTTTTTGGTGAAATCCTGGGTTACCCCAGCTTTTTGAGGTAAACCCACCATTACCCCTGTTTTTGAGGTGGATCTTCCATCAGCCATGACGCAAGACAAAAAGACGTTGCTGTCAAAGTAGTATCAGAAAAATAAAAATGCGGATGAGAGTAACCAGTGAAGAATTTAGAGGATTTTCTGCAGCCCTCCCGCTCCTCGGGACAGATCAGGATGGTGGATTGGTCGTACACCCACCCAGTATCGGCCCCAGCCGCAGGCTCAGTGTCAATAACCGCACCCGGCAGAGACGATGCGGGTTCCGTAGTCTGTTCTATGAATGTCAAAGTCGGTGGTGTGAGATTGACGTCCACAGAAAGCAGGGTAGAATGTTCAGAACCCCTGATATGGGAGAGTCAACTTCACACCGAAACCAGGCACCAGAACTTAAAATGTCTGCAGGGTTAAATTTATATGGCCATATATCTGCGAAAAGCCCGCGCAATTCAGACATCTGTTGCTTCCAAGCATCTGCAATATTTCCGAAAAGAATTGTACGTATATAACTGGATTGCAGGTTGCAGATTGCAGAAACTTCGCCTGAATCATAGAAAACTCTCAGCACTACGATCTGGAATGGAATCAGCAGACGAATTTACCCCAAAATAGGCGGTTTAGATATGGGAGGCGCAGTTTCAATGTACCCCGCATGGTGCCTGGTTGAGGTGTACAGGAACTTTTCACCTGGTGGGGGAGCGCCCCCCATTGAACTAGCTGCAAAATGTTGTGGCAGTAAATCCAGTGGAGGTTGAGCTACTACTCCACGCCGGGAGGTGAAGACGGAGCCAGAGGTTGTGGTAGAGTTGAAGTGGCCACCCGAGAAGGTGCAGGTGGAGTATTACCTTGTGACGTTGCTATCTTTTACTATGTAAGTATCCATGCGAACCCGAAATGGTGGCGGAACCGGTAAAGCTAAAGGGGCCGGAGCAGGTTGCAAAGCTGGATAGGCTGCCAGTTGTGCACAAAACTGAAGGTAAATTGGTAAGCACCGTGTAACGCCCGCCACCTGTTCCCGGGGAGGGGTCGAACCTTCCAACCCACTGGAGCCAAGTGCGGATAGTTATCCCAGCAGCTATTTGGATCGTAGTCCCTTCTACCACAATGGATACACTTTTCCATACGCCTATCTTCAAATCGAGAACTAGAGTCCCTTCCTTTCTCCCACAAAGAAGGCAGATCCTGAAGTTCTTTACGAAGTTGGTCCAGAGAATCAGGAAAGCTCCCACCCGGTTCAGCTTTCTCGGATCAGAAATGGTAGACAGGAGAGCGTAAGAAATGGCGTCCTCTGGGGCGATTCGTGGGGTACTAGCTTCACGTCTGTCTGACTCGCAAAATCTCCTCCATGGAGGGTCCCCCATAGGAAAACCGGGTCTTTCAGAATATCTAATGCCAACGGAAGTAATTCCGAGATATATTTACCTACGTATGTTCTCCGGGACGAAGAAACCGGTTTACAAAGTCCTTTTGTTGATATGATAAGGAAACTGGGTCCTTAAAGGCTTCATAATATTTTCGTAAGAACTGGTCACAGAAAGACCCGCCGGTGAAGCATAAATTTGAGCTTTCCCTGCCAATTTGCTGTACAAAAATCGAGGCCACTGAGCCTTAGGGATGCGCTACGTGTGAACCACTGATTCAGATTGTGGCAACCAATCTTGGTCATAAACTGATTCTGGATCAAACTGGGGAACGTCCCGGAGAATTTCGATATTCGGACAAAAATGGCGTGGATCAGGATTCATAACGGATGCGTCTGTGGCCTCCATAATCGCCGTAGTTGGGTGACGAGCAGGCGTCGCTTGTCCTGGCGTCAGCTTCTTTTTGGACAAAAATCTCCTTTTCAGCCGCACGTTGTTCAGAAAAACCCAGGGGGCGTCCTCCTGATTTTGTGGAGGTGGAGGAGCTAAAACCACCCGTGAATAACCCAATACACCATAAGAAATGTTACCTGGCTGTAAAGTGGTTTCTACCGTCTGACTCGCTCCTGAACCCGCTGAACTATTTGCTAGAGCTCCTGAAGGCGGTACATACATATGAACAGCTCGTTGAATAGGTGATGGTGTTCCAATAGGCACTTGCTGAGGCGAATTATATACGTAATGGGATTTCCATTGGCATTAGCGAGCTAATAATATTGCTGTGCCGCAACCGGCACATGTTGGGGATTCTGAGCAGTGTATATATATTGTGCTGTTAGGGAAAAACTTGCTGTTGACCAGTCGTCTGAGTAAGACATTGTGACTGGGTTAGAATTTGCATATTTGGGCTGGCCGGTGCCTGCACAGGCTGAAAAACACGTTGATACGTACCTTGAAGGTGCTGAGCAGACGGTACGGTGGAAGCCAAACATGACCACAATTTGGTTGGCCTCCCTGACTTGAATTTGCCAAGCTGGGGACTCCCAAAGTGGGTTGCCCCACCTAACATTGCAGAGGAAGAACAGTGTCCCTCTTCCGACATGGAAGCAGATGCAGGCTGGGAATTAGGAAAATGTCCAGAGGTAGTCGGCGTAGACGGCATAGGGGGAGGAGTAACTAAACACTGGAATTGTGTTCACTAGAGGTCGGGTGGGGTCCATACCCTATGGTGTTAGCTGAAATATGGGGAGGGACCAGAGATGCAAAATTCCCAGAGGCTAAGGGGGGCTGCTGGCTCTCCAACTGGATCAAATCATTTCCAGATTTTTGAAGAGAAAATTCTGGATTTTTTTCGCCCTCTTTAATGTCAACTGTGTCATCAAAATCATGAAATTGAGAGCCTGGAGTCATAACTGGCTCCTCCTGAATAGGTTCTGGGATCTGTAGCAAATTCTGTTCCCCCAGAAACGGATTTCACAGTAGTTTCGAATTTCGGGGAATTAGCATCTTGAAGACCCTGGGGACCTCCCGAATGTGAAGTAAAGGGCAGAGACTCCACGGACTGTGAGGCACTCCCCAGGTAGGGACCGGATCACAAGCTCCCAAAAGTTTTCTTCAAATGGGTGCCATACTTCGGGTCAGAAAACGAGGCAAAGGCACTCAACCGTGAGTACGTCACAAATTTTAGGGAGGGGGATGAATTGGGAGGGAAGTCCCCCCACTCCATCCTAACAATTTATTTATAACAGGTTTGGCCTTTAAACCTTGTCTTTACCAGAGTTGTAGGGGGAGATCTGGTACACAACCTTGCGGGTGTCTGAGGACCTGGGATACCTGGGACTGTTCCTCCCGGACTGGCGTTGTTGCAGGGATCCCCGACCAACACCCCCTGATTTAGGAATACGTAGCTTTGAAACCATGGGTCTTCCACTATCCAATTATACCGGCCCGTCAAACTATATAATAGCCCCAAAGTTGGTCTCTTCGTTTTTCTTCGTATTATCTTTTTCTCTCATAAAATTGTAAGGCAGTAGAAATCTACCGAAATGTAACGGTCGTCACCTTTTGTAGGATACAAGTGTAGTGTGAAATGAACTTCAATGAGACTTCTGCAGGTTGGTGTTCGGTGTGTGTTGTCTAGGCCCTAGAGAGAGCGAGTCTTGGGAATATTTGATAAGAGTAAAAACCTGAAGTTAACCTAGATGACCGTTCAAATGTATTATCAAAATAGAAAAAACCACCATTCAATTTTATGGATCCCTAGTATAAACTTTAACAGTTCACTACTCAGACTAACTCAACATAAAATTACGAGAGACGTATATAATTGAAAAAACATCGCAAGTCCTCCTAATCTCAAAGTCCCAGCAAGTAGAAGTATAAAAACGCTTTGGCCGACAGCGCCTGTTCCGTTACAGGATAGGACATAAAATCTCCAGGCGCGGAGCGACATGACTAGAAAGAAGTTTCAAATAAAAATGTGTGTTCAAAACTCCAGAATATAATTTCCGATATTCTATTTCGATAGAGTCAAAAGCTTTGATTGATCACGCGTACGCAGTATTTTCGGTTGCAGTATTTTCCAGCTTTACAATGAACCTATGCTTAGGCATATTGTTTTGAACGCAGATTTAAATTTAAATCAGATTCATATGAAATGACTGGTGCTGTGGTGGGAAGCTAAGATAAGCTGGTTGGATGGCATTTGTGACGCTATGATATCAGATTGTTAATAAGTAGCACATATTCTGCATTCCTTTGATTAGTGTTTTCAGTTCTAGTTAGTTAAGGGTTGAACCTACCTTTCTGTGCGAAGACTCTGCGAACTGCACGTAAGTAACTCTACGGAAAATGTTGACTCAGCAAAAGCACAAAGTCTACCAATGTTGCGAATTCAAGTTGCTTTGCCTCCTTTCGTTTCCGATTAAAAATTTCATTATTTTTACTGCTGGCTAAATAAGAACGGCAAGAGGATTAAAACCTAGGATATTCGCAAAACTGTGAATCTAAATAAAATTTGCATACGTATGCAAAATCACCACTATCACCACTATCACCACTATTAAAACATGATAGTTAAGATATGTCTTATGTATCATTTCATGCAATGAACGTTTTCTTCAGCGACGTTTCACTGAAGTTTGAAAATGCTTTTGTTATTAAGATTTTGACGTAGATGTCGCTGATCTGCAATATCTTCCGCGCTACCTTCTTAGTTGACTTGCTTGGAGGACTACTTTGCGTGCAAGGGACATTGAGGGCGCCGGTTTCTCAAAGTTTAGAAGAATGTTATAACAAAATGGAGGAACAAAATTTGTCCGTACATGGAGGTAATGCAGACTTGTTTAGATTTGTTTATTTCTCTATGACTTTCTATTTTGCTTGTTCGAGCGAAATAGGTAACAAACTATGCCTAACTGTTCGACAACCTAATTTTGAAATTTAATGTAGATCCATCTCCAAATTGTCCAACACTCACTTTCCACTCGTTTCACACATCTAATTCATAGGTCGTGGGAGGTTGGTTGGCAGTAAATTTGGATTTTGGTTGTCTCATTAAATAAATTATTGCCAGTCAGTCTGCCTGGCATTAGATCCTTTTGCCATAGCTATACGTGTGCTTGGGGGGGGGTTGGGGTGGGTTTTCACCCCCCCCCAGACCTGAGCTCACCCCCCAGAGGGGTCCCTCACCCCCCCAGAATCCTGATTTTTCCGGTAAAAACCGGAAATATCCGGTTTTTCGGCGGCCTTCGGCCGCCCTTCACCCCCCCCAGAACTTCCCCTCATGCACATGTCTGGCCATCGCTGTTGCTTGTGTACCAGGGCGCCTTGAGCCATATTCAACTCAATGATCTGATGGAAAGGATGCAGAAATAAGTTAGCAACTTTTAGATGGTATCATAACACAGTGAAAATGCTAGAAATAGTCCACTGAGTCACTGTTAGTTTGTCACCCAAAACGGACTTTTCATATGGAAACTCTCAAATGAATTCCGAGAGTCCAGATTTAACGCTGTTTGTATTGATAGTGCTTTTGGCTCTCCTGTACAACAACTATATTTAGGCCCAGGGTGGTGTGAAGCAACATGGGATACTGTACTATGCTGGAATTCAGCTGCTCCTGGTTCCACAATAAGACAAAAGTGTCCGCCTCTCAATTTAGTGCTGTGCATTTCAATATAGTGACTGACGTTTGGCTTGTAGAAAGGCCACTGAAGTTTAAAATTTTGATCAGCAGCTATCGAATTATATTAGAGGTTTAGTTTGCATAAGCCAAACGAATCCCGGGTTCAAAAGTTGCCATTGTGACAAAATCAGTTTATTCAAAATCATTAACTCTTGTTAAGCAAAATGTTGGTGTACTTTGATGAATAGGTGAACCGATAGATTGCAAATTATAGCAGTGTACAGTGGTATTAACCAGACATTTCGCCAAAAATTGTTTGGTGAAACTGCTGTTGTTACTTTGAACACCCGCCTTCCAAATCTATCCAAAGAATTTTAATCGGTTAAACTCGGCTTGTATGGAGGATAATCTTCGAAGATCAGTAGGGTTTTAAAGCTTTAAACGTTTTTAAACGTTAAAGTGGTTTTGAAAAGCTACTGTACTCAACGTTCAGTTAATCTAAAAAATTGAAGACACTATCGCGATGCACGTACCGAAATGGTTCTATCAGTCTTTTTTTGTGTAGGATACTTCTGTCTCAATTTAAAAAACCAGTTTTTATCAAAATAGCGTTTTGACCCTAGGACTGCGCAAATTAAAAAACAAACTGGGCCTTCTAAAATGTTTCTAAAGTGATTCTAAAGTGATCAAGCATTTCTAATGCTTGATACCAACATACTGAAGCAATTTTAAGTATGTAAGAGCTAAGAATTTTTTCTTTGAGACGAAATTCATTGAAGTACGGACAGTTAATATAACATGCATATCCACGCCGTGGCTTTAAGGGAAAATATTGTTTAAATTTTCTTTCCTATTTCTTTTTCTTGCGTAAGAAGAAATTTGGACCTAGTTTTCTTTTTTATTTAAAGAAGAAAAAGTCATTAGGTTGTCTCAGCTTTTAGCTTTCAATTTCAAAACTTGGCGTGGATATGCATACTTTACAATGGAAATTACTTTACTGGATACTAAATTACTTAACTTTATTGGAAATGGAGTAAAGAAACAATTATCTACGTACCATGGAGAGAAAACTAGCAACTGGACTGTACAACGACTTTATTTATACACCAACGTTTTAAGCTGATGCTTCAAAATAAAACGTGCCAAACTCGTATCCACAAGCACTGTATAAAACCAGATTGCCACAGCTTAGTGTCAACAAAAGCCAGTTAAAACCAGATAAGATTTCAATTCAGTGTCAAAAGCCAGAAAAATCCGGATCAGTCAGATTAAGTGTAAACAAAAATAAATTGCAGTAAGCAGTAAATAAGTGTCAAGCCATTTCAGCCGTACATGATGTAAACAATATAACAGTGTTCGGGAAATGTCCAAGAAATCCTACCTTTCCAGAAAATGGAATGATTGTTTCGTCACACGGGATCCCGGGGTTGCCGTCCCATCCCGTCCTGTGCCGAGGGATCCCGATGCCACCCACGGGCTCACACGTCCCACGCCCATCTCTGATCTTACACAGCACCCTAACCAACTAATGGCCGCCTGTAAAAGACTCCTCAGATTTGTTTAGGGCTTATGCTATCGGCAGAATATGCATGTGCATTTCATATTATGTAAGAGCATATTAGCTTGATAAGTACCAAATGTACCTGTACCCATGTTAGCTTGATTCATTATTCCATGATACATAAAAAATGTGGGAAAGGATTAATAGTTGTATCAATGAATATTATTATTCCATAATATATACAAAGCTTTATTATATAGCTTAGTGCTTTATTATATTACTGTATAGGGAAGGGCAGAACTTTTAAACAGGTCCGAAGCTCACTTACAAAAATTCAAGTCTACTCTACTGTTTCGAAAAACGACTGATATCTAAAACAAATCAAATGTTAATGTTATTGCTTGTCAGAGAATTAGCACAACTACTCAATTGTGCTGAATGTTTACCGGTGCGACCTGCGGTCAGCCGCGCGGCGGCGGCCGAACATTTGAAGGGCAATTGGCTCCAACCTTATTTATTTAAAATAAAGAAAAACACCAAAATCTTTGCAAAAATAAAGAAAAACAGTCTTTCGGGATTTGTATAAGAAAAACTCTCATCTTAGCCTGAAACCTGCACGTTGGCCGTCCGCTGGCCGGCCATTGGTAGTTTGCAATGACCGGCCAACGGCCAATGGTTGACGAGCAGCCTATTGGCAGTTTACCGATGGCTGTTGGCAGGCCATCAACCAAATTCCAACCAAGCAAACGAAAAATCCGGCCAACGCCCACACTGCTGATAAAATATTAAGCTATTCTACTACTAAATGTACTAACTATACGAGTAAAAGTAAATAGTAAAATGTACTAACTATACGTTTTCAAGATTGCATAAGGACCTCTTTTTAACACTATAACTATGGAAATTTTACAATGTTTACAAAAACGAATAACTCACGTTCTACTAATCCTAAATCTTATTCCAGAGGTTGTGCAAAAGACTTGTGGAAAAGACGGAAGCTAGCTGGGCAGAAACGGAGATCAGAATAGCACCAAACATTCATACGGCTGGACAAATTATTCCATTTGTTTCAAAGCGGAGGTAACTTGCATTTCAGAAGATTCCGAAATTCCAAACTACAGCATTTAGTTTTTTATTACGTTATGGTCAAATACGCTTAGTAGTCCAAGCTTTGGGCCGAAAACGTTGTGGAAATACTGCATAAAAGAACCTTGCATGCCGAAAACTTTCATGACTTTCCATGACCTTCCGAATCCATTGTAGGAACACTTTCTTTCCTGAATTTTCTCAGCACCAACTTTGGAAATGAACTAATGCGACGAATTTTAAATTAAAACTGAATGGAATAATACTGAACATTTCTGCTTACACGACTTTTAGTGCTGTTACCGACCAAACGGTGCACAATTTGCAGGAATATCCCGGCGGTAAAATCCTAACTGCAGTTTAGTGTGTATGCATATTAGGGGTTCTGTATTCCCATTATATCAGGTGGCTTCATAGCAACTGCACTCAGGGGCCTTTCATACATTACATTTAGCTTAGCATTACATTACATTTTACATTAACTTAGCAGACACGGTGATGGTGTAGAAATGTGGGAGTGGCTCTCCCGGTACGGTGAAGCAGTAGCTGGTGCAGGACGCAGTATTGCCAACATGTCAGGAATCTGAGGCGCTTTCACACATGGCTAGGAGCATCGGATTGTGTTATCCGGGACTGTGCGTACAGGTGATTGCAGCAGAAGCTGAATTTTTTACTGTGGCAGCGTGCAGCTTTCCTTCGAGCGAAAGGCAGTCGATTAGTGTTGCCTTGTGAATCCGGTGATGATATTAGCAGCTTTATTTTTATAGTGGACAGTTCGTCTGTTTTAATTTGGTTGCGTACAGAAGACAAACTCCAGCATAGTTATGTCATGGCTGATCTTAGGAAACCCAGAAATAGAGTCCATAGGATTTCTTGCTGGTACCTCCATGTGGAACTACTCTGTATACGCAGTTCATTTTTAGCCGTTTTACGTAGAATGTGCCTGTTAGCTTGCTTCCCTGAGATCTCTTAATATAAAGGACACAATCCATTTAGATACAGTGATATCCATTTCTTCATAGTTCTGGAGCTGATGGCAGTTTGCAGATTTATACACATCCTTCCAGGTAACCTGAGCTGTCACTTGTCCAAAGAGTAAGATCATCATAGGGAAACTCTTGATTAATTCGTTACGACTGTTTTTTTTTGTCATTCGGGATTTGGATGACTAGCGGATGATGCACACAGGGACTTGAAGTTAATTTTCCATGACTACAGAGATCCAGACTAGGTCACATGTCTTCGCATCAGTCGACAAGGCTTAGCATTGCCCGCTTGCCTAGTTTGGCTTGGAGATTACCTGCCACAGTTTGGGAAATTCAAAATATTTGGTCTCCCGTGGATCTTTTGCGACACAAAAAGGCTTGTCAAGGTGATAGCTTTGTTGCTTTTTCTGGCTCCAATTTCTAGCCAATTTTCAGTAAGCCGTTCTACGAGTTTTAGAAGCAACATGTGTTGAAGCGATAAGCTGTCAGCATGCTTCCTCCTTTTTAGAATTGGAACAGTAACCGCTATAACCCCTTAATGCTGGAGGGGTCATATGGCCCAATTGGCGATTTTCGTCATCTTATACTTTGGGACATGGTCTAATTGTCGTTTGGCAGTCTGGGCGTTTGCACCTATTTCTTCAACACGCCCACCCTATTTTATGAGACACACACACACGCACACACACGCACACACACACACTCACACTCACACACACACACACACACACACACACACACACACACACGCTCTTTTATGATACAGCTTTACTTTAGGCTTAAATCTTATTGTATTCACTGATTTTAGCAATTCAGCCACACCAGTTTTGGCTCGATTCGTCGAACCATAGAGATATCTAGAATTGTGTAAGCAGTTGGAATCTGTTCATCCCTTATTGCACTCATGTTTTGTATAATGATCTTTGTTTGTGTTGGGTAGGAATTTCTAATGAACCTATAAAATTATATTGTGCAGGCAGCCACGAAAACTAAAAAACTGAATAGCTAATTTTGACAATAAAAATGCTAATGAAGTATTACACATTTTAAAGTATTGAAGTAAATGTTGTCATTGGCAACACTTGGGTAAATTTCCATGTATAAATAAAATCAAATACTCTTACATTTTGGATTTAGCCGATTAAGGCACAACCGATTTCGATTTGCTGTAATGCTTCAATCAGCGCTCCTACTGGTAGTACTCACAAGAAGCATCATTTACTTTGATAATTGGTTTGCCAGAGTTTATGAAGCCCCTTTGTTTGATAAAAGGGTAAGTGATTCGCTGTCTCTCTAGTCAGTGAATTTGTCTAGATAAATAAGCTGTGCTTAGCGTTAAGTAAATTCAGTAACAATTTCTTCGCTAAGATCTGCCTAAATGAGTTGTCAACATAATCAATACTTGCTAATATTTATTGTAGTGCATGCAATTACAACGGGATTTTTATTTTAAGGACAAGATCTGCATTGTCATTTTTGCATTGCTGGAATATGCAAAAACAGCTACTTGTTGTATTGTAGCTGTAGACTTACTTGATGCTTGTGGGAAAGCTTTCCGTTATTATGGTATTTCGCCGCGTATTCTGCGATGGATTATCTACAGCCTATTCAGTTGGGGTAAATGGAATTATTAGCTTATACGGAGACAATGGCCCTCGGGCTGGCATCCCTGCACAATGTATAGGCTCAATAAAAAGAGAAAACTTTTCCATGTCTGTTGTACCCTAAGGCGATTTTCTCACAGCTTTGTCCATTGTCAGCTTTGGATCTGATGGCACATTTATATGGAGTATTTTTAAACGTATACAATATTTATATTATACTTAGCAAACCTTAACGAATTTTGGCGATTTCTCAGGTTTCGCAGGTTCTAATTATTTTATGCAAACTTGTAACCTTTACCGTTTATAGATTTATTGTTCCCTTCACTCAGGCCCGTATCCTAACCTCACGGCCGACACTGCACCACAGCCCGGCTCGTCCGTCTCAGTTAAAATCCAAACTGTAATTATGTTTTACTAATCAATGGCTTAGACTAAAGACATGGCTTAAAGCTTCGACGTGTTGATTGGAGTGATACCCACTTAGAATACAATGTTTCCGTTTTTGTATATCGTTTTAAAATCGTGTGCCGCGAGCTCTTGCTTGTTCTTAAATTGTATTTCGAGAAGGCCATGCTCACCCCTGGAAACGAATTTGAACGAACGAATGAGTAGAACGTAAACAGTTCTGCGAAACACTACTATACCAAAAATAAAGCAGCTCTGTACTTTATTACTATGCGTTAGAATAAAGAACTTTGTATAATCTGCTTTACAGGAGGTCCCTTGGTTGTTGTTGCGCTGTGGATGTTGGTGATGTCTGAGTATAGCAATATTGAAATGACAGGGTGAATATATATATTTATAAGAATGAATCATCGCTGCTATTTTGCTAACAAGTGTGGTCCCGATAGTAAGCATAAAATCACAGGAAAATTTTCAATAAATTCTCAGTCAATTTAATATCCTGGAGATTGCACATTTTTGCGTGGATGTGCCAAATAAGTTTTCGGTGGTTTTCGGTTTCCTGTGAAATTGCACGTTTTGGTGTGAATCTGTCAAATTAGTTTTCGGTGATTTTAGGTTCCTATTCTCAAAACTGTATTGTTCCAGGAAAGGTGCAGTTTGCGGTGTGAATACGCCCAAATTATTTTTACCACTTTTAGGTTTTCACTGAAAGTGCCAGATTAGGTGTGAATGTACCAAATCAGTTTTCACCACTTTTGGGTTTCCACGGAAAGCGCAGAATAATCTGTAAAGTGTCTGTTCAGATCTCACTCATTTATATTTCTAAGAATTCGCAGTTTTAGGTTTGTTTGCTTACTGTCTGGATCAATATCTTTTGACTAACGCACTAATCAATCAAAATCCGTTACGTCACAATACACTGCCAGCCAATATTACCTAGTGTGGCTAACTGTAAATTCTGTATCGGTTTACCTTAATTCTAAAACGAGACCAACAAAAACCAAGATGAACGGCTATAACCTGCTGTTATGTGCAGCCACCACTACGTAGTTTCTGGATTATTGAATTCTTCTGCTTGGTTGAATGATTGATCGAACTGATCTTTGAGTTGAATATGAATTGAGGCAGTTTAAACTGGCTTATCAAATCGAACAGTTTTTAGATGCTTGGAAACTTATCCTTTACACTGGACCTTCTGGATTGTGACAATTGCAAGATTAGTCTGTATTGTTGTAAGTTGTGATGTTGTAATCAGTTATTATTCAGACAGAAGTAAGGAAACAGTATCTGCTAGTAGCTGCTGGGTTATAATTTAAAATAAATTTATGCTATTTTGTTTTGACTTAAACCGAAATGCCTTACAGTGTGTTCGTGGTTGCCACGCCGGTGCTGAATGTCGGTCTGACCTTGCCGTAAAGCCAAATTCCCGATATTCAGGTAGTTGGCTCTCGGCGACATTCTGCCACCCAGCCGGCCAGCTCGACGGCTGCATGAACCTTGCTGGCAGATCTGAATACGCCATATATATAAAGTTGTGAACATGTTAGATAAGGTTTAGTCGACGCGGATCAATAAGCTACTAACTACAAAAATAATCTACTCTAGGATGTAAGCTGACGGGCCAGTTTGCATTCAGGCAATATATAAAGTCGATGCTTGAACATTTCCGTCTTGTTTTATAGGCAGCTTTTAAACTTTAAACACAAAATTTTGGTGTTGCGCAATCAGCCTACTCTACGCGAAGTCCACAAGCTTTCTGTCTCCGCAAAAACACTTTTACATGCCCGGGAAACTATCAGCACCCTCCTTTAAGCTGTGGTTTGGCTTGTTCGAGAACTACCTAAATTATCAAAACCAGAAAGACGACGACAAGCTGACGGATGCTGACAAAAACTTTTCATTCTTCTGGGAAGTGAAGGGTGCTGGATTTTCTCATTACACCCTCTTGCCTAGGTTTATTTCAGAAACCAATCAACAAAGTACGCGCACAGGTTGATTTCTTCAGAGACACCAAGGTCCAGTCTTCCATGCGCACAATGGCCACTAATTGTGACTTTGAAGACCAAGAAGGTATGTTCCTGGCCATTCAAATGCTGAATGGTTGTCATGATGCAGCAACTCGCTTAAAACTCTTTGAAGAAACCAAACCAAACCTTAACCATATATTCCAGATTATGCATGCTTCTGAAACTCCCCAGGACACAAACAATCATCTACAAAAACCACCATGGCCACCATCATGGCCTTAAACAGGAAATCCAGTCAACGCAATATCCGGAACAAATCAAAATTTCCAATGACGACACCTATATCCTCAATACCAGTCTGCATTGGCTTCGGCAAACAGAGCCAGGTATACGCAACAGAAGCATACCCAGCTAAATCAGTGTAGCTTTTGCAAACGCATCGGACACTACGAACGGTGCTGCCGCAAGAAACGTAAAACGGCAAAAAAGACAACACAAAATAGCTGGACGGATGTGCCCCAATGGTGTCCACAAAGAGCATTCAAACCCGGATTCCGTTGTACTCACGCAGGAACTAACAGAACTTTGCTTGAAATGTCCGTACCTTCTGGAACCGATATCACTACAATAACCAGAAGACAGCCAGCATTTCCAACACATGCAACTCAACCCTGCGATAGAACGGTGAAAGATTGTGAGAACTTCAACACTAGAGCAATAGAAAGATGTCTCGGTATGTACGCAGCTACCTTCAAATACAACGGAATGTGTACATGATGCCCGACTGCTGCCAGCCTGTGTTGGGCCGCGATGTCTCTACAGCTTCAGCTAAATCCAACCACATTCACAGTTGGATCTGTCTCCGTGGAAAACAAGCAACGACAACAACGACTTCTCAAGCAATTTCCCAACCATACTGCTAATGGAATGTGAGAATGTCCTAGATACAGACCCATCATTCAACTGGCAGAAAGAGCGCGCCCACGAGCCACAAAACTACAAACGGTGCAATTGGCCAGACGCTCAACCGTTCTTCATGAAATTCAGCCCATGGTTGATCAAGATATTTGGGAGCCAGTAGAGAAGTCAGATTGGGTCAACGGTATGATGACCGTGTCTAAGCCAAGCGGAGACGCCAGAACCACTACTGACTACATAGATGATATCTTCAACTATGGCAGAACATGTAAACAACACGATTACAACGTTCTTCAAGTGCTTCGAGCGCTCAACTGAGACAACTTTCGACTCAACATGCCAAAAGTGTTTGTACAAGCAAAACACGATAAATCTGCTTGGTCTGATAATTGACATTAATGGAATCAGGCTCGACCCTAAGCGTGTGCTACCGCACTAAGAAGCCCACTGATTTGTCAGGGCTACAGCGGGTCCTGGGGATGATCAGCTGTTATCAGAACTTTTTGCCAAACCTAGCAACAAACCTACCTGGAATTAATGCGTGCGCTGACAACGAAAATGCACCATTCATTGGTGCAGAAGAATCTGCAGATGCATTTCAAGCGGTCAAAAATCAACTGTTCGAGGTGGTATCCGTGGGCATCTTTGACCCGAATGCTCCGACATACGTAACTACAGAAGCATCGGAAGGCGCCCTAGGAGCAGTAGTATCGCAGATACATGACGAACGAGAATTGCAGAGCATGAAGCCTAGTCTTGCGTTCTGATACTGGTACCTACTTGGGCGCAAATTCTCTCTTAGAACCGACCACGCAGTTCTCAAGGCTGTACTCAGTCGAATTGGCACTGGTTAAAAGGCAAGCAAGTTCCATAAGTGGTTGGATAGTTGGCTGCTTTTGACTACAGCGTGAAATATCTCAAAGGTTTCTTAAACGAATTTGCTGACGCTTTCTGCCGGAATGCCTCACACAACGAAGACAGAAGCACTCGAAAACCATTAACCAGCGTTACTTGTCCAGGCCAGTGGACAGCGTCAGAGAAGCAAATATCAAGGATACAGCTCTTCAGATGCTAGAAGGCTACGTCCGCAATGTCCGGCCAGACAATTCAGTTGGTTGCCTGAATCACTGCAGTATTATGGTTTCAGACATGAAGACATCGATGACAGTGGGTACCTCACACGATGAGATGATCGGATGATTATTCCAGAAACAATGATTAGAACCATTCTGTCAATGGCGCATAAAGGACACCCAGGAATTGTCAGGACGAAGCGGTAAATCAAGGAAACCTATTGGTGGCCAAACTTCTATGAAAGTATCGATTGATTTGTCCGATACTGTACGGCCTACCGAGTAAGGGACAACTCCTGTCCACCTGTCCCATGTCACAACACAAAACTGCCCCCTCCTAATTAAGTCAGGACAGGATCGACATTGACATCGCCGGTCCATTTGACACCGCTCCCGAAACTGAAAGATTCATTGTGGTTCGTGTGGATCATCTTTCTAGCTATCCAGAGGTGCTCCTCGTCAGTGACATTACTACTAGCAAAATAAATAAAGTGGTTAGAAGAAATATTTGCCAGATAATGAAGCCCAACGTCCATTCTTCCCGATAACGGTCCCCGATTCTGGTGCCAAGGATTTTCACGGTTTCTCTTGGCACAAGCAATCAAACACATTAATACTCCCGTCTACAACCCACAAGTCAACGGCCCAGTGGAAGTCTTCAACCGCTACCCGAAGCGCAGAGCCTAGGCCACGGTGAAATGCCACACGAGACCTACTACTCAGCTACAGAGCTATCGAACCCACAGCAAACAGTGATAGTCCAGCACAAAAATTTCTTGATCGGGCTAATCGACTACCTTTTCAACCCACTAAACCTATTGGCCCGACACAAGTCATCTGGGAATCACCAGAAGAAGAGCCTGAACTGGCGGGATCGTACCACAATGGCCTTCTAAGGAAAAGGGGGCATACAAGGTAGGTGACGAGGTAAAGCTAAGAAGAGCTGCATGCCTCATGTGACAATCGGCCTGGTCTGAACCGTTGGTGGTATTAAATGTTTTATGGATTATACTTGCCGATGGTCAAGTTTGGAATGCCAAGAAAATGCTCAGGCATTTGTCAACCAGGGTTGAAGCCGAGCATGTCTAAACAAGCTTCAGCATCAGTACCCATCTGCAGTAACTCGTCGTTCGAATCGGTCGACAAAAAGGTACCACTGACTTCATATACCGCAGCATCTTAAAAGGGAGTGATAATGTATCTGCTGATCTGAACACTGCAAATATATATTGATAACATCGGCCAAAGGAAATAAAACAAAGAAACCGTTATTTGTTTTTAGATTAGCATGATGTTAGCTAACATTGGCTGTTTTCAGTTGGTTACACAGAGTGGCTTTTCGGCTGTAAATAGGTACAGTCTACTACAGTCTAGTATTTTCAAGTTGCAACTGTTATGATATAGTAGAGTTGTATGCGGGTAGCGGATACCCATGGGAGGGGCGGGGATGCCTGGCGCATTCCTTCAGCCAATTTTGGCTTTCTGGAAGTTTCGATTCTTTATGTATACGAGTACATACTAAAGTACCGAAACAGGAGATTATTGCATAGATTATATGATGCATATGATTAGATTTTTGCATATTTGACTTGACGAAGTTTTCCTAGCTGAATCCGGTTATGTCATTCGATACTACAGCAATTATGTGAGACCCTGCTTTAGCTATGAAATGGCTCTTTTTAGAGAAATTTACTCAAATATGGTTGCAACTTCGATTTGATTGGCCACCTTCTCAGCTAAGAAAGCGGCAATTACAAAATACAGAAAAGCCAGTGCAACGAACAAATGACTAGGTCCGTGATTGTTGTCCGAGACTTCTCTGGCGTCAAAATTACAAGTTTTAGCTAAATTTGGGAATTCGTATTTTTCGTTCCGCTGGAGTGGAATAACTTCACCGGTGTTCTAGTAGGAAGTGCATGTATGCTATTTCTTGTCTATGCTGTCTCTCCTATCTTCAACACATGGACAAGTATATTTATTTTTAGAGCTAATAAAACAAAATGGAACCGCTCAGTTAGATTTTAGAAGATTTCAGTCTAAGTCTGTTGCGGAATCAACCCAATGAATTTTAGTAAATACATCTGTTGAAAATTAGCAACATGCAATGGCGTTATTAGTTTCTCAAATCCTAAGCGACTGTTATCGACCATTAAAAGTTAACAGAAAGCTTTATGTAGTACAATAAATACAAAGTTCAAATTACATCCAATCAAATTGGTACTAACATCTCCTTCGATGTTCGAAGCTCAAAGATTAAAGCTCCCAAGCAAATAAGCTATTTAGATTGGAGAATCTGCGAATCTTGATTCAATTGAGAATTTGTGCAATACAGTTGGGCAATTATAGTGGTTAACACGTAAGGCATACACCGCATTAGCCAAAGATCGATTCACAGCTGAAATTCAGTATTTAAAATTTCTGCTAATGACAGTGACACGCATAACCTGGCGTAAAATGTGAAAACAAAACGATCACAGCACTACTAAGAAAGTTACTAGCAAAGAACCTGCGGTTTTGTCAAGTTCCACACTATAAGAACCAGCCACATAGTAACCTTCAAGCTACAATTCGGTGGTAGCTTGATTTTACGTTTTCTTCTGAAATTAATAATTTTCACACCAATTTATCTTCAAGTCAAAATCATAATCAGCGCAGTAAGTAAATTCTTGGTCTTGATAAATTTGCATCTAGAAATTTTTAAATAATAATATCTAAAGGGCTCTACGACGGATATTATATACCCCTTTTAGGGGTGATCTTGTTGCATATAACATTAACCATGACCATTAATCATGACCATGACCATGAACTTTAACCATGAACCATGACAACAAAGACCAAAAAATGTCAGAATGTTTGCGTACGATTACTGTCTTCTAAGGTAAGGCCCGTGAGAGTCAAATGAAGTAAGCACATTTCGTGGAGAATTGCATTGTTTGTTGCGTTTTTATATTTCACACAATTAATATCTAGCTGGTTAAGATGGTTTAATACTGAAACAACCTAAACTCGTTGTTAATGCGAGAAACATTTGCTTAGACCTTAGCTTAGACCATAGGTTAACGCGGGGGGGTCTGGGGGGGTCCAAGCCCCGCCCCCCCAAGCCGGACAAGGTACAAGCCCTATCGCCGTCGGGGACAAGGGGTAACAAAAAAATGGCCAAGGGGTAGGCAAAAATAGCCGGAAAAAATTAGTTTTTACACTAAAATTTCAAAAAATTTCCGGCTTCGCCGGAATTTTTTACCAAAAATGTCTAATTTTTCAGGAAAATGGGGCAAAATTTTGAAATTGTTTCTAAAAATTGAAGATTTCTTGCAAATTTTGATAAAAAAAAGCAAATTTTTATAAAATTAGCGTTAATTTTTCGAAAAATTTTACAAATTTATTTTTGAGGTACAAGCCCCCCTGAAAATTTTTGTTCAAGGTACAAGCCCCCTCAAAATTATCTGGGACAAGCCCCCCCCAAAACCCGACCCTATGTTAATGTATGGCTTAGACCATAAATTTCCTTGCAAAGCTTGGCTTTTCTACGACTTGAATGGCAAGTTGGTACATACCTGAGGATCAAACAGCCTTAAAAATTTGCCGCATCAGGGAAGTTCCTTCAAAAGACGTCAGTTTGGGTGCTCATCAATATTAATGCCAGATTACGGGCTGTATAGGCACCTCGGATCGGATTACGAGAGTGCAGGTTACGGGCCGGGCGCGGGCCGAAAAATCCGACCCGCATACAGCTCTGTCATAGAGTTGCTTTATTCATAAAGAATAACTACTGTTGACATGTAGCTGAAGCAGCTTATGAACTTTAAATAAGTTCTAAGTTGATAATCAGAGTAAAGTCTTCTAGTATTAATAAAGTAATAACCAGGCTGAGTGTGCAGGATAAAATTGAAAAAGCATAGATGTAACTAGGATCTCGGATTCCTGTTTTAAAAACTCTTTTATGTTTTAGAAAAGGGATTGTAGCGGCAACTTGTCTTACTGCACTGCTGTTAATACTGGAAATTTGCACACTTATTCCGATCCATTTTGAAGCAGCTGTCTTCGAGGTGTTCATTCTGGCGAACACTGTCTTGATATATTTTCTTGGCTTCCTTGCAGCCTGTTTGTATCTTTTTGTGTATAAAGGGGTAATGCTCAATTTTGAAGTTCTGTGTGTGACATTATTCTTCTAGCGGACCTAATTAACGAACAGGATTTTCAGCTATTATATTTGATTCAAATTTTCTGATCTTCCACCGAATTTACAATCCAAATCCACTGCTATTCTATACCAATAAAGATTGTATGTAAAAGTGTAACGCCTCAGGTTTGGCAGAAGATAATGGTGGAATTAACGCTAACCATTTAAATTTTTTATTATTGTTACTATTATAAGATTAATTTGTTGTTTTTATTGTTATCAGTGTGTAACCGTATTTGACATTTGAAAACTATTAATCTTTAAAGTTCAGCAGGTAATATGTTTTTTTTAATTTCAAATCTCTTGCTGTATTTGGAACGTAAAATTCTAATGCAATACGGTTATAAAAGTCCATGAATAACGGTTTTCTGTAAAGCCCTCAAATTGAGTCGTAAGCGCTCTGATATTTGTCAGATCACAGCTAAGTTTCCTTATATTTTTTGAAGCACGACAACCTACAATTGAAGACTGATTGTGGGAGATTCATAACTCGAGCAATTCATGAATATTTAATGAATTTAAGTTTTGGCCGAAAACGAAAGTATTCATAACTCGAGCAATTCATGAATATTTAATGAATTTAAGTTTTGGCCGAAAACGAAAGTATTTTTAATTAACGTCCAAAATTCAATAAAACTGATAAAAGCGTAAACTGTTTACAGCAAAAAATGTTTAGGTCTGAATTGTTTTGTTAAGAGTGCATTTTTTCTGTAGAATACCAATACAAGCTAACC